>JACYFF010031952.1:99453993-99465501 GCA_017589665.1 Selenicereus undatus | reverse complement strand
ATTTGCAAGCTTCCCCTACGGAGCTCATGGATATTTTGTCTGTTGATAGCGTACGTTGGAGGCTTTTTGGCCCCAAAATTCTTAAAATTGATAATATTTTTCTATTGGGGCTTACGCCCTCTTCTGCATCCCAAAAAAAAAATAAAAAGGACATTGCCACAAGGACTTTAGTGTTTGGTCTGTGACATACATATGGAAATTAGGGGGGGGGATGCTGATATCTAGTACTTCCCTTTCTAGTCCTTTCTACGTGCCGGGACTCTCAAAGGATGACATCAAGGTCATGGTGGAGGATGACATGCTCGTCGTCCAAGGAGAGACGAAGAAGGAAGAAGGTCGAGCTGAGGATGCTCGGAGTAAGAGGAGTTATAGCTCCTATGACACTCGCCTTCAGTTGCCTGATAACTATGAGTTAGACAAGATCAAGGCTGAGCTTAGAGATGGCATTCTGTATATTACTGTTCCTAAGACCCCTGTTCAACGCAAGGTTATTGATGTCCAAATCCAGTGATTAACTTAAGTGTAGTGCAATGCAATGTAATGTATTGTACTGTTTTAAGGAGGTAATATTGTAAACTTGGTTTTGCGTACATTGTAATGTAATGTAATGTACTGTAGTGTTTTGAGGAGGTTATATTATTAACTTGGTTCGTGGGACATTGTGCTTTAGTTTGGGAGTGGAATGTGTGTCAAATGATATTCGTTTAGTCCGTCAGTACTGGCCATCATTACGAATTGGGATGGGATGTTAGTTTGTTGAAATTTTTTTGTATTTTTGACAGATTGGTAGAAATGGCCGTTTGACAAAGGGTTTTTCGAAGAACGTTACTTCTGTCAAAATTTCTTTCAAAACGTTCATTTTCGGTTAAAAAATCTACTTTATTCCGTCGAAAAATAGTCCTTCATTTTGTAGTGAATAGGATTATTACTTTAATGTTTCTTCTTATGCAAATGCCCTTTAAATGTGAAGCATGGTTGTTGTAAAAGTTTTGTATATCTTACATAATAAATCAATTTGAAGGCTGTTGAGATTCAAACTCAAGATCTCTCGATTGAAAAAGCTTTGATATCGTTGTAAACACAAATTTCGAGCCTGCAATAAATTAGACAAGAAATTGAGTAACAAATTGAATTTTGTATTTATATCAAAGAATAGGTACAATCTCTGTATAATTGTTACAAATAAACAAATGAAAATCCTCTGATTCGATCTCCAGTTTGTACTTGAAGGAGGGTCGGTTGACTTGAATCTAGATCAAGTTAGTTGATTTGACTTCCTTTGAATGAACTTCAATGGATTTGGTCTTGAGATAGGGCCTAATAGGCTTGATCTCAATCAAGACGAGCTTTCTTTGATCTTCGATGGTAGACGACACGTGATTTGATTGTGCTTCTTGTCTTCCTTCAGAGAAATTAGCCGCTTGAGTCTTCAGAACGCCTTCAGAGTGAATCCCCCTCTCCCCCCCTTTTAAGTAGGAGATAGTAGTGCTCTATTTATAGGGAATGAATCCCCCTCCCCTTATTAGGGTTTGCGATTTCTTCGCCTTCTTGGCCCATTGATTGGGCCTTTCATTTATTAGTCCATTTGACTGGTGATTTAATAGTCAATTTGACATTTGACTTGATAGTCCTTGGAGTCATGATTTAGTAGTCGATAAATACCCAATCTACAACAACAACAACAACAAACTCCCAATGTGGGTCCCGCTTTCGCGGGGTCTGGGGAGATCCAGCTGTAGGCAACCTTACCTCTACCGGTATTCCTACCCATAGAGAGGTTGATTCCATAAGACCCACAAAATAGTTTTGTGAAAAAGGTTTGAAGAGAAAACGATTGTAAAAATCATTTACCGAGTAAGAGAAAGAGAAAAAGGAAGAGAAAAGGTTCCGGATAGCAAATAAAGAGAGAGCGGAGACATAACAAATAAAGAGGGAGCGGAGACATACCTCAACAAAACCAGAGGCGCTTGGTGCCGTCACATCCCAGAAAAACACAACCTGCAGACAAGCAAACCGAAACCTTACCCACCCCACACCGCCTAAGCTATTGCCACCTACAGAGAGCCGGACCCCTACAATCAGAAACCTTAATCCTGTCCCGCTACAACCTCCTATCCTGAGCCATGTCCTTCGTGAGTCCGACAACTCTCAGGTCATCTCTAACCACTTCTTCTAGACTCTTCTTCGGTCTACCCCTCCCTCTCTTACCACCGGGGGGGTTGATCCTCTCACACATTCTCACTGGAGCGGCCACACTTCTCCTCTTCACGTGGCCGAACCATCTGAGCATTGATTCCCTCATCTTCTCCTCTATGGGCGCCACTTCAGCTAAGCCCCTAAACACTCCATTTCTAATCCTGTCCAATCTCGTAGAGCCACACATCCACCTGACCATTCTCATCTGAGCTACCATCAACCTTTGGACATGCGTCTTTTTTAGAAGCCAACACTCCGATCCATAGAGAACAGCCAGTCTAACTACCATCCGATAGACTTTGCCTTTCAAACCCATGGGCACTCTCTTGTCGCACAACACCCCTGACGTTGCCTTCCACTTTTGCCAGCCCACTCTAATCCGCTGGCTAATGTCCTCGTCAATATCCCAATTCTGTTGGATGATCGAGCCCAGATACTTGAATTTGTCGACCTTCGGTATTGCCCACCCATCCAGTACGATTTCTCCCCCCTCTTCTATCCTTCTGCTGAAACAACGATAAATACCTAATCTATTTAAATAAATTAAATTAATTAAATGGGTTGATCCAAATAATTAATTTATTTTTATTTTTATAATATGGTATTTATTACTAAATTTTCTATATCTACAATCATTCAAGAACTATTTCTAAAAGCTAAAGTATATTCCCCCATTAAAATACTGCACCTACAAAAACGATGCCAAACTCTGACAAAAAAGCGATGCGAGGGATGGACGTCGAAAAATGTCAGAAGACCCGACGGAAAAACAGATGGGCCCCGACGGACGTCAGAATTTCTGACGGAAATTCCGACGGAAACGGTTTCCGTCTGAAATTCTGACGGGTTTCCATCAAAAACCGTCGCTTGCCATCGGAATTTCCGTCGGTCGACTTTGCATCGCAAATCACAAGGTTCTCTTTGTGGGTTTTAAATTTTGGGGAAGGTTTGGTTTCGCCGGGCATTTGAAGTATTAGAGAGAGAAAGAGGTTCGAAGAGAAAGAGAAGGAGGAGAAGGAAGAGAGAGAAAGTGAGGTTTGAAGGTTTTAGTGGCCGGAAAATTAAACGGTAAGCAATTTTTTTAGTTAATTTGTTGTTTAAAATTGAAATAGTTAAGCTAATTGATATTTTTTACGGTCTTGATTTTTCAAGTTTTGTCGCTGGCGCCGGTAATACACTTGATTTTTCGGGTTTTAAAGGGTAGTAGAATTGTTGCGCTTTAAAATTGTGTTAATTTGATATGTGATGTTCATTTTTGTGAATTATAATCTTGAAGTATGTTTGTTTAATTTGATGTATTTATTTTTTCTTTAGAATATGAATGTGAATTGCGTTAGTTTTTTATTTAATTTGGAAAATATGCTTATTAGAATAAGTGGAGTAAAACATGTTAAGTATGCACATCTGAAATAATTATTTAATTATTTTAAAATGTTAAATATGTTAAGCAAGTATAATATGTTTTATTGATGTGAATAATTTAAGTAAAACAAGTTTGTTTATTATAAAATGTTAAATATGTTAAGCATGTATGTTTTTTGAGGTATGTTTAATTTTTTTATGATTTGTTTGATATGTTAAGAATTTTTCTTATATTTTTACAATATTTAGGTATGTCAAGTATATATTAATTTGAGTTTGCTAAGTATGTTAATAGTATTTTGTTATTTTTGTTTGGGTTTGTTTAATTAGATGAAGTGTGAAATAAGTACCTTAATTTGTGCTTGATGCTTAATGAGGCTTATGTAGAAAAATAATATTGTTATGCTAAATTTATTATTTTTAGCATATATGTTTAATTACATTAATTGTTGTATTTTAGGTTTTGTGAGAATTTTTTTTGATAGGGAAAAAGTATAATGTAACTGTAATTTAATATGTAATGTATGTTGATTTGAATAATTGAAATGGTTGTGAGTACGTAAGCATGTGTAATATATGTTTTGTTTTGGTAAATGGTTTAAGAATGTTAAGCATGTTTATTTTTTGTTCGATTTGTTGTGTATATTAATTTTTGGTAAGTATGTGAATAATATTCTTTGTTTGAGATATGGTTAATTTTTCGTATGATTTGGTGGGTTTAATATCAAATTTATTTTTTTCGCAAAATATGGATGTGAATTATGTTAAATTTTAATTTTATTTGTGAAGTGTATTTATTTGAATAAGTGGAGTAAAATATGATAAGAATGTACATTTATAATAATTATATAATTATTATGAAATATTGAAGTATATTAGACATGTGTAATGTGTTTTGTTTTAGGGAATACTTTAAATTTCCTAAGTATGTTTGTATTTTGTTTGATTTGTGATATATATTAATGTTTTGTAAGTATGTGAAGTGTATGTGTTTTTTAGGTATGTTAAGTATATATTGAGGTGTGTTAAGTATATATTAATTGAAGTTTGCTCATTATGTTAATTGTACTATATCTTATTAATTTTATTTGGATTTATTTATTTGGATGAAGTACAAAGTAATAATTTTGTTTGTGTTTGATGCTTGATTACTTTTATTTTTACAAATAATGTAGTGATGTGAAATTTTGGTTGAATTGTTTAAGTATGTTAAGTATGTTTATTTTTTGTTTAAGTATGTTAAGTGTGAAATAAATTATGTAATTTATGTTTGATGCTTAATTAAGTGTGTTATGATATATTTAATAGTTCTATTAAATATATTTTTATGTAATACATATATATATATTGAACTGGTTAAATGGATTTCTAAAAGATTTTTATTACAATTACTTGTAGTTTACATAACAATTAAGGAAATCATATTAGCAACATATGGATGGGCCGTTGCATCGTCAATGGATGTATAGGAGAAGAAGCCCTAATGGACATGAACTTAGAGATGAGTGGTTGATGGGAGTTAACACATTTGATGAATTTGCGTGAAATCAGGAGGAGTATAAAATTAATGGAGTTTATAGATGTCCATGTGTGAAGTGCAAGAATATGCAATATTTTTCACTTGACATTGTAAAGTCTCATTTGTATAGAAAGGGGTTTGTGAAGAATTATTAGTATTTGACAAGTTATGGGGAAGAAGATAATTCGGAAGTAGAGGGTGCAAGTAGTTCACATTCTATGAATTTTGATTACGATTACAACGATCATTATCATATGGAAAACATGCTTCATGCTGTCTTCCAAGCTAATGAAATGAACATGAGTAGCCATCATGACGTAAATCTTGAGGCATTTTACATTATACTTGAATCTGCCTAAAGACCGTTGTGTAAAGGGTGTAACATAAGTGAACTTGAAACATTTATGAGGTTCCTTAGTATTAAATCGGGGCACAACATGTCTCAACGTTGTTTCAACAAAGTTGTTGGCCTGATGAAAGATATATGAAATTATCATCGGCAGCTCAGAAAAGTGAGAGATTTAGGAATGGATGTTCAAGAAATTGATTGTTGTCCGAATTGTTGCATGCTTTATTATAAACAGGATGAGGGTTTGGCCGCATGCAAATTTTGTGAACATGCAAGACAATTACCAAAGAAATCCAACCAACGAGGTCATAAGGATGTTTCATATACTAAAATGCACTACCTGCCTTTAATCCCAAGATTGCAACAACTGTATGCCTCAAAAAGGACTGTCGTCTATATGAAATGGCATCATGAGCACCGCTAAGATTCGGGTGTTCTCTGGCATCCATCGGATGGATTAGCTTGGAAGTATTTTGACCAAAAGTATCCAAATTTTGCAGTAGAGCCTCAAAATGTAAGGTTAGGTCTTTGTGCTAATGGTTTCACACCGTTTTTCATATCTGGAATATCGTATTCTATGTGGCCAATTGTTGTTACACCTTATAACTTGCCTCCAGATATATGTATGACTACTCTATACATGTTTTTAAGTTGTATTATTCCGGGTCCAACAAATCCAAAGAACATGATTGATGTGTACTTGCAACCCTTAATTGATGAGTTGAAAATGTTGTGGGATGTTGGGGTGGATACATTTGATGCTTCATGCGGGGAAACTTTTAGATTGCATGCCGCGTTGATGTGGGCAATTAATGATTTTTCCGCCTATGGTATGTTATCCGATTAGAGTACTCATGGATTGTTAGCATGTCCAGTTTGTATGCATCAAAATTGTGCATTTCAATTACAGCATGGCCGAAAGCCATCTTGGTTCGATTGCCATCGTCGGTTCTTGCCTCAGAATCATTGTTTTAGAGCTAATAAAGTTGCTTTTCGTAAAGGGAAGAGCATACACATTGGCCATCCCCAAAGGATTTCTGGTAAAATGTTGTCTGATATAGTATCGACATTGCCTAAAGTGACTACAGATATCCATTTTCAAGTTCTGGGATTTGAGAAAAATGAACATAATTGGACAAAGCAAAGTACCTTTTGGGAGTTACCATATTGGAAGCATCAACTTCTGAGGCATAACCTTGATGTTATGCATATTGAGAAAAACTTCAGTGAAAATATTATAAACACAGTGATGGATGTTCCCGGAAAAACAAAGGATGATATCAAAGCAAGGATGGATATGTCTATTCTGTGTAGTAGGCAAGAGTTGAACTTGGTTAAAAGAGGGTCAACTGATAGATTGTGTAAGCCAAAAGCCAAGTTTGCACTGTGATTACCTCAAAAAGGGCTGTCTGTCAATGGTTGCGGGAAGTTCATATGCCAGATGGTTATTGTTCTAATGTGGAAAATTGGGTGGATCCATCTAACACAAAGTCGCAAAACATGAAAAGTCATGATCATCATGTGTTTTTGGAGAATCTTCTTCCAGTAGCTTTTGCTGTTCTTCCGAAAAATGTGTTGGGACCCTTGGTCGAGTTGAGTGAATTTTTCAAAAACCTATGCTCCAGTGAGTTACATGTTAGCATGCTGGAAGAGATGAACAAGGACATTGCTATAATTCTTTGTAAATTGGAGACAGTTTTCCCTCTTGGTTTTTGGAATGTCATGGAACATTTGCCTATTTATTTAGCCAAAGAAGCTTTGTTGGGTGGTCCTGTTCAATATCGATGGATGTATCCTTTTGAAAGGTACTTTGGCCGGTTGAAGCCTATGACAAAGAATAAAGTTCGTGTAGAGGCATCTATGGTTCACGCATACTTAGCATTTGAGGTAAAACATTTTGCTGAGTATTATTTTCAATCAAACTTGCATTGCCCAAGTATTGGGCGTAATGAGGGTATGCAAGAACCTGAACCATAAATGCGAACTCTTTCGGTGTTCAACCGTAAGGGTACTCCATTTGGAAATCGAGAAAAAAGATATCTTACTGAGCCGGAGTATCGTGTTGTTCGCCTTCATATTTTACTGAATTGTGATGAAGTACAACCATATTTGGAGTAAGTATATATATATATCAATTACTGAAAGTTTCATTTGAATGCTTAATAATTGTTTAATAATTAATGAATTTCATTCGTTAAATATTACAGTTGGTTCAGATATCAATTTCGCGGTCATAATCCAAACGCGAGTGATGTGAAAGTTGACTTGTTTATCGAAGCAAATTTTGCACAGTGGTTTGAGTATAATGTAAGTAATTTCTCTTAAGTAACCTTTAATTCCCAAAAAAAATGTTTGTAACTCTAAAGAGGATTACCTTCTTTTTTTTTCTTCATAGGTCAATTCTTATTGGGTGTTTAATGATGAGAGAGGTAAGATTTTTTGGTGAACCTATCTCATGGACCGATTATGGTAGTGGAATGTTTTTCTGGGTATAAAGTTAATGGTTATCGGTTTCATACCAAGGCTAGAAATGAAGGTAAAACAACATATAATTGTGGTGTGTGTGTCAAAGGAGTTGGTGAAGGTGATGAAGTGTCAGGGGATTATTATGGCACACTTCACGAAATTGTTCGTGTTGAATTTACGGGTGAGCCAATTAAAAAATGTGTACTTTTTAATTGTGAGTGGTTTGACCCGAATGTTTCTCGGGGGCTACGTTATCCTAAATTTACCCCATATCCCGAGGTTAATCGTGGCAGACGTTACAGAAAGTTTGACACATTCATATTTGCTGATACTGCAACCCAAGTGGTATATCTTAAGTACCTTGAGGGGATACCAGGAAAAGCAAATTGGTAGGTAGCTATACCAAACAAACCTCGCGGTGCTCTTAAAGATAAGGATAATCTAGAACTTGCCTATCAACAGTTAGGAATGACAACTACGAATGTGGATAACGTAATAGCCACAACATTAGTCGATGAAACTGCACCAGCTGATGATGTTGATGGACATGATTTGGGTGATGATCATGATGGGAATGGTGAACATGATGATGGTGATGAAGAGGATGAAGAAGGTGAATGGGAGGATGAAGCTGAAGACACTGTGATGATGATGCTGAAAATATGGCATTGCAAAGTGGTGATGATGACGATGACGATGTGTCCCACAATGATTGATTTAATCTTTTCATTGTATGGATATTTATGCATGTGTATGTAGTTTTTCTTAATTGCAAGCCTAGAAAAACAATTGTATATATGTACTGTAATTTTTTCACTGACAAATACTATGAATATTTGCGTTGTTGGTTTTTTCCATTTTGTTCTTATTTATTAGATGTCTGGAGTCAGTGGTGGGCGTGGTCGAGGTCGAACGGTTAGGAATGATGCGGGTAGAGGAGCACCACAACTGACCCCACAGTATGATCCTGCTGATCAAAACTATGAAACAAACACCTTTAGTGGAATGCTTGGAGATTTTCTTGATCCAACTCAACCATTCGAAAATTATTTTTGTAGTATGAATGAGCAATCCTATATGCAACCACCTTTTTTTGGTGCGGGTATGTAGTCACCAATCCAACCCAATGTTCCTTACGTCGGTGGTACTTCAGCTACTCTATTACTCCATCAACAGTTTGTTACTATTAGTCCATACTACAACAGTAATCAGATTATGGGTCGACCTAGAATGCCAAGTCACTCAATCCACAACGAAGGGGTCCAAAATGAAGGGGTAGGAAGAGATAGACAAAGTTCTACACCTGATAGTGAAACTGCAAGCGCAAATAATAAGATATATTTACAACCTGATGGTGATACGTAAGTTCATTACAAATTTTCTAACTTCTTTAGTAATCATATTCTTTTCATGCCTACAGTAATTACTTTTAACAAACTCTTTTTTTTTTCCTTAGTTTTGTTCCATATCAGGGCATAGTTCAAAAAACTATTGAAAGCTTTACAGGTAAGTACCCATGTCCTTAGACCACGTGGGGGGAAGTTCTACATTCTCAGAGACACATATGGTTTAATGAGTTCAAGGTTAATTTTCTGTACAACGAATTTATAAGTCGTCATTGGATTGTTTGACATGTTTACTAATATACTTCAACTTTGTCACAGAAACACTACTACTGACATCCAGACAATGAAACTCATATACGGCGTAACTTTGAGTACAGAGGTGCAACTCGACTTAGGGACACTCTTGGGTATACCAGGAAGTACAACAAAAAGCCAAATTGGTTACCACCTAGTGTTTGGAATGAGATGGTCAAGCATTGGAGTGAGGATGACAAGTTCAAGAAATTGAGTCAACAAAATAAAAAAAATAGATTGAGTGATGCAGAAGGTTTTGGTCCTTCATTGCACACATGTGGCTCAATTCCAATTAGTGAAAGGAAAAGGCGTCTGGTAAGTTATGTGATTATTAATAAGCGTATTTTTCATATATAATGTATGGTATGGATTGAGGTTTTGGTCCTTGTTTACATTTAATTACTCGTTATATATTTTTTTTAGGTCAAAGCATTAGGTAGGGAACCAACATGTGAGGAATTATTTAAGGACACTCACTGCATGGTCAAAGACAAAACTTTCGTTGATAAAAAATCTGCAAAAAAATATGTAAGTTTGACTCATTTTTTTCAGAAATTATTCATAAGTTATAATATTAATTGTTTGTTTAGTGTGAAATTAATAGTTTTATTTTTGACAACTTTAAGAAGGATTATCACAACAAATGGGAGTACACTCAATCTGCAACTCAAGGTAGCTCCCAACTGCCCCCTATGACTCCAGAAGAGTTTTGGGTTAAAGAAAATATGGACAAAAAAGGTCGTGTATACGGTTTTGGCACATAGGGGGTTAAATTGAAGAAATCAGCTGCAATTGCAGCTGCACGTCACTCATCAGCTGAGCATTTGGATCCAAGAGAGCAAGCGCAACTTCTCAATCAGAGCATTTCCAAGCAAGCAGAGGCTATAAGTAAAATTGCCAAGAAACAGGGGAAGACAGAGCGGATTATGAAAAAAGTTTTAAGATTTCTTAAAGGACAAAGTGCAAGTTCTTCCAGCCAAATTAACTTGAACCCTGATGATAAAGCGGACTCCGAAGATGACAATGACGATGATCTCATAAATTTATCTGATTCTAATTAATGTACATGATCTGCGTGCAGATCCAAAACAATTGTGTTTGATGGATATTGTGGTGAATGTTTTGAGCACATTTTTAATTTCAGATATAAAACTTTATATTTGGTAATTATTACTTTTATTTCTTGTGATGGTTTAAGTTTTTGTGATGATTTAAGTTTTTTTTATACAACTAAAAGTGTTCAAAAAAATTTTTTGGGGGGGGGGGATTCCGTCAGAATTTCCGGCAAAATTTCCCGTCGGAATTCCCCCCTCTGTAATTTTGCCTGCACTCCAAAAAAGTTGTCCGACGGTTTTTCCGACGGGTGTTTTTCGTCGGAAATTTCATTGGTTTCCGTCGGACCATTTTCTGCGACGAGCTGAATCCCGACGGACTGTTTTCCGTTGTATTTTTCGTCAGAGGTTCCTTTTTCCGTCGAAAAAACTGTCTTTTTCCGTCGCAGATTAGATGTATTTTTGTAGGGGTGGTCTACTTTAACATAGTTTTCATGCCTTTTTTCTTTTTAAAAAAAAAAGAAGAACAACATAATAAGGAGGAAACTAAAAGACCAAGGTCTTTTTTATACTACGCATTCTACATTAGTGATATTATGCCAGTAATTAGCAAATACAATGAGTGCATAAATAGCTAATAAACTAACTGAATTCTGTTCCTTCAGAGATGGATTCAAGCTTGGGAAGCCAAGTAGTAGATGCAGCATAAGTACGACCAAAACTACAATCCTTCTTTGGTTCAATATTAACCTTTGAGATGACGAGCTCTTCAAATCGGCTCTGTTTGGCAATCAGCTGTTGAAGTTGCGCTGTTGTTATAATCACTTTAATCCTCTTTGCCGGCACTTCGATTTTCTGATGCTCCTCATGATCATCATCACTACCACCCCTAGGCAAGAGGTAATAGATCTTGCCAATCTTTGA
>JACYFF010031952.1:99415260-99446194 GCA_017589665.1 Selenicereus undatus | reverse complement strand
ACATATATGTTCATAAACTCCATAGTATTTATTGTGATTTCCATTTTACAACAACCATCATAGTAGTTAATTTTTTGGAGGTCTTGAATCCTCCATTTCACTAGAGTCGAGCTACTGTTGGCCTACTAATATGAGACAATGAGCTCTTCCATTTTGTAACAACCATCATATTAGTACAAGAAAATAGATTGTGAAGGAAGATGATCAAGTGTTGCAAGTCATCAAGATGGATGATGGGAAGATAATGGAGTTCAAAAACCCACTTTTAGTGAAAGATTTGTTGGTGAATTACCCAAGCTCCTATGTGGGTATATTTAAGGAAGCTACACATCCCCTGCCTTTGGAGTATAAGCTCAAGATTGGCAAGATCTATTACCTCTTGCCTAGGGGAGGTAGTGATCATGAGGAGCATCGGAAGATCGAAGCACCGGCAAAGAGGATTAAAGTGGTTATAACGAAAGCACAACTTCAACAGCTGATTGCCAAACAGAGCCGATGTGAAGAGCTCGTCATCTCAAAGGTTAATATTGAACCAAAGAAGGATTGTAGTTTGGGTCGTACTTATGCTGCATCTACTACTTGGCTTCCCAAGCTTGAATCCATCTCTGAAGGACCTGAGGTCAGTTGGTTTATTAGCTACTAATTTATGCATTCATTGTATTTGCTAATTACTAGCATAATATCACTAATGTAGGATACTAGTATAAAAAAGACCTAGGTCTTTTAGTTTCTTCCTTCTTCTGTTGTTTTTCTTCTTTTTTTTTCAAAGAAAAAAGACATGAAGACTATGTTAAAGTAGACTCCCTGTAAATATGGCAATTAAAAATATGGCAGTATTTTAATGGAGGAATATATTTTAGCTTTTAGAAATCGTTCTTAAATGATATCAAAGCCTTCGAGATCGAAAAATCTCAAGTTTGAATCCCAACAAGCTCCACATTGATTTATTGTGCTTGCAATAACCACGCTTCACATTCAAAGGGCATTTGCATGAGCAGAGATATTTTTTGATGCGAAAAAGTGAATTTTTTTTATGGAAAACAGACTTCTCACACAATTTTGAAGGAAGTAACGTTTGACCCAAGGCTATTTTCACCAACCCATCAAAAATACTGACGAAAAAATTTTAACAGACTAACATTCCATCACAATTCGTAGTGACGATCCATACTAACGGACTGAACGAATATCATTTGGCACACATTCCACTCCGAAACTAAAACACAATGTCCCAAGAACCAAGTTAATAATATAACCTCCTCAAAACACTTCATTACATTGCATTACAATGTACACAAAACCAAGTTTAACAGGATAACCTCCTTAAAACACTACATTACATTACATTACACTACACTTAAGTTAATCACTGGATTTGGACATCAATAACCTTGCGTTGAACAGGGGTCTTAGGAACAGTAACATACAGAACACCATCTTTAAGCTCACCCTTGATCTTGTCTAACTCACAGTTATCAGGCAACTGAAGGCGAGTGTCATAGGAGCTATAACTCCTCTTACTCCAAGCATCCTCAGCTCGACCTTCTTCCTTCTTCGTCTCTCCTTGGACGACAAGCATGTCGTTCTCCACCATGACCTTGATGTCCTCCTTAGAGAGTCCCGGCATGTCGAATCTCATCTTGATCTCGTTGTCGTCCTCCATCATGTCCCATGGCGCTCTTACTTCACCTAGTCCTCCCGGCATGGTCATCGCATCCTCGAAAAGACGGTCCATTGTGTCCAACATTTGCCTCATTGTTCTCATTGGTGACAGTGAATCTATTAGTCCTGCAAATTCAGAATCGTCTGTTAGGGTAATAGAAACAGAGCACCCCTGTTTTCTTTAGCTTTCAGAATTATATTTTTTGCTACTCATGGCCGGCATATCATCATCTATTAGGGGTTAATTTCAATCACATGTTTCCGGAAAATTTTTATATGGGTCTCTTATAATCGACCCTTTTGCTTACACGAGAGGTAAGACGGCCTACATTTAAGCTACCCCGGATGCAGAACTCGTATACTAGATTGCTTGTATCTGAAATTTATCATGTTTAAACAAGACCCACAAAGAAAATTATTGTAAACAAGACCCACATGCAAGCATGATGACATATAACACAAAACATCTCCACCTTTAAAGACCAACAGTCGCTCGACTTCAGTTAACAACAAACTTACCGAAAGGAGAGAAGTCAAGGGCGGATTTTCTGGCAGGGCGGCGCTGAACAGCAGTGGACTGATTCTGATCGCTGCTCTTCTGGACTTGGACATCAACATGACTATCCTCCTTGTTTTGTGCTCTGATCACCTTCACCAATGGAGAAATCTTTTTTGCAGGAAATGACACAGAGCGAGGGGCAAAACACAAAGCCTTAACTCCACAGGAAGATGATGAAGAAGATGATACCAAAGGTGCTGATGAAACAGAACATGTCAATGCCTTGCTTGCCATTCTGATGGGAGAGACAGTGTGAGTTTTTGTTAGTTAACCTTAGGTTCTGCTGCAGATATACACACAGAGAGAGAAGAAGGGTAGTGCAGATTCGAGTGTAAATGTGAAGATTCTGGAGCCAAAGTCAACCAGTCTAGGAAGTGACCGCTCAATCAATCAACTGATATATTCGAGATGTTTTCTGGGTTTGTCTGGTTGATTCCAGAAGCCTCTTTTTGTTCTTGTCAGCTCTGCACTTGGCTCTCCCTGTCTTTATTTCTATTTTTTTTGTTTGCACTTCAATTTTATTTATTTGATTTCTAGTTTCTTTAATTAATTTTCAGTAATATACCCTCAGGTTAATTTGTCCAGCAAAATTGTATTAATGATTGACTGTAAAATTTAGGGCCATAATTAAAGGGCATCTGCTGTAAATTACAGTAGGAGTTGGATCATCTGTTGTAAATTACAATAGGAGTTCGATCTTTTTGAGATATTTATTTTCAATATTATAGTCATGATTTTAAAGTGTATTTTTTAGATAATTTGAACTTCTAAATGAATGTAAACGACTTAAATTTCATATGTTTGTATTATTTGAAGAGCAATAAATATCATTTGAAATTACCTATAAAATACAATCTAGAATTACTCCTATAATATTGAAAATAAATACCTCAAAAGGTCATAATATTCAGATATATTTTTCCGACAGGTGAGATTATTAGCGTCCAAACTTTCAAAATTCAGATTATTAGAAATATACTAATCCTTTGTAAATTTTACTAGTATATTAGTCAAATCTTAGGCATTTTTACATAATTTTATTCAACGATTATATTAATCATTATAGTCCAACAATTATCTTAATTTTGATGTAATTTTTGTCCATTTGAAAATAAAAAACCTCTTATTGTATATTTGATTCCAAACCTTCTATTTTACCTGCATCTTTCAAAGAAACTCGAGATTTTATAAGACGTACAATTTTAACATTGAAAAATGAGAAACCTAATTATTTTTTTTTTCAATTTTTTGAAACATTGGTAAACGTGAAAGGCCAGTGAATCGTGTACAGGAGGAAGACAAGGCAAACTCTACCAAAATTTAAATACAAATACCTAATTACTTCAACCACACAAGCACTTACACCAACTAACGAACTGTATAACCCTACCAAAATTTAGGCACAAAGACCTGGTTGCTTGACCCGCATAACCTACCACACCAACGAACGCATGGTGTGACCACCAAAGTTCAATTTTGAATCTTACAAATGAAAGAAAGATGAAGCTCATGCCAAGCAAGTTACAAGCTCTCACCAAGAGCCATTGGCTCAATTGGTATCACCTGCTTTCTGTCATCTATTCCACCTGGGTTTGAATATGGGGGGAGCCTTTACTTACCAACTATTGGGAGGTAAGGGTGATGATGGTGTTGGGCATTGGCCCTTTGTAGCAGGTTTCCCCCTTCTCCTAGGACCAGTAGGCTTGGTGGGTCCTTTCCTGAGATAGGAGACTCAGTAGGTGATCCAATTTACCATTGTAAAAAAAAAAAAAAAAGTTACAAGCTCTCGACCGATACAACTTGCCCATGCCAGCAATTGAATGAATAAGAAAGTTGAAATGAAAACAAACTTGATGACCATTTTTGATTTGAACTAGCCATCCTTAAGCAACCCATACAAAAGCTAAAAGGACATTTGGATGTATTAATGCTAGCCAAAGCCAAAGCTCAAATAGTTGTCCTTACTCTTGGTTTAGTAAAAAGTACTCAGTACCTCTACTTTTGTAGGTCTTTTGGAATCAGCCCCTCTACAGACAGATATATTTATAAAAGTAAAGTTGTCCACATATAATTATGTCGAGACCCCTCAAAAGTAAAACCCACAATAAAAAGTAGTGTTATTATCATTTGTACTCAGTACCCCTACATTAAAAGCTCACAGTAAAAAGGTTTTACACAAACACGTGAAGCCATGAGAGTTTCTGATTTGCACTTTGACAAAGCAAATTAAAGCTCTCCTTCTGAGTGGTCTCGAGGTCACCTTTACTCCACACCTGCACACTTTGAGTGTCCTTCCCATTATTAGCTAAATGCCAACTTCTTGTTTCAAACCACACATCACTTTTGCCCCATTCTGACAATTTTATATATATATAACTCCAAAGCTAATGTTTCCAACTATTTAAACAGTTATCATAGGGTTCATTACTGAAAATTAACTCAATTTTGCGTATTTTTAAAGATTGTATAATCGAAAAATAACTTGTATGTGAAAGATTGAGGAGGCCTTGGCCTCATTCCCCCGACTAATACCTTTGCCTTGGGTTATCAACTAACAAAGAATAAGGGTCCTTTTTTTATGAACTTATCATAAGTAATATTTTGATGAGTGCTAACGGGTACTGGGATCATAACAAGGTAATCTAAGTATGTAATAAAAAGTACAAACGATATTAATATATACTGAATGTTGGTGATAAGTATTTATATAAATTCGAAAGAACAGGCCATAATTCGTGTTGGCTTATAATTTGCTATTTTTTTGAACCACTATGATTATTGCAACCTATAGGATCAGCTGACACTTTTCTCTGCAAGCTAGAGTTGTCCCTACATAGGGTTTGTATTTCATAACTCATTAACCAAATCCCTTTATTCAGGGATATATGTGTTCAGTGCTCCTTTTCCCACCATAGTGAATTTGGAATTAAGTGGACCTTACTGTACTGCAAAGTTGAAACAAATGAACCTCTCTGTTGTCTTTGCCTTTTCTTTCTGCAGGTGCCCACTTACCACACAGTAGACTGTACTTCTAGTTTTTAGCAGCAGAAGTTTGTTTCAAGCGGTTTGATACCAGCTAGTAGCATTCCTCTTCTTGTTATCATTATTATACCTTTGCCTTGTTTTTTAGTTCAGTCACAAAATCTTATAAAAAATTCTGCATGCCGTTCCTCAATCATTTCTTTGCATCCTTTCAGGCATTGAATAACACCAAGGAACAGCCATATAACATAAACAAAAGCAGACATAGGCAATAAAACTCTCATCTATTGTCTATCAGACAACAATGGGGAAGAGTAGAGGAAGCTCAAGTTCGTGGTTGAGTGCAGTGAAGAAGGCATTCAGGTCTCCTAACAGCAAGGATTCTTCTGACAAGCGGAGTTGTCGAAGTGAAGATCTTGAACAGCGTGAACAAGAAAAGGTGGTCATACATACCTTAATCACTCTCAAGTTTTCCCTAATGATCATGAGCTCATTTCTTAGCTTTCTGTTTTGAGTTTCTTGGTGGGTTTTGTGCAGAGAAGAGGGAAGCGAAGATGGTTATTTGGGAAGCCATTGAGCTACAGGGAGCATCACTGTGTGACAAAGAGTAGTAATGATAATTCTAGTAAGAACAACGATGCTGGGAGAGCACCTAGCATACTGACCGAGGAAGAGAATAACCATGCCATCGCGGTAGCAATGGCCACAGCTGCAGCTGCTGAGGCGGCAGTTGCAACAGCTCAGGCTGCAGTAGAGTTCATCAGGATGACCAGGCCCAGCATATTGGTCAGAGAGAACCAGGCTGCCATTGCCATTCAGAAAGCTTTCAGAGGTTACCTGGTAGGTTAACCCCCACGCTCCCCGCTCTAAGCCTTGATTTAGTTTGGTTGCAAAATTAGCCTAGAGGCCGTCATAGGAATCCCCCCTCCCCCCCCCCCCCCCAAAAACCCCCGGGTTTTAAGATTGTGGGTTGTGTAAAAAAGTTCATTTTGGGGGGGGGGGGGGGGGGGAGCATTGCAGATAAATTGTTTGTATTGTAAATTTGCGAAAGATAACAATGCCTGTTCCAATGAATGCACTTTGATGATGTGTTGCACGTTTGTCATATAACATTGAAATGTGAGTAACTTTGTGCTCATGATGAAGGCAAAGAGAGCACTAAGGGCACTGAAAGGGTTAGTGCTACTGCAAGCATTAATAAGAGGGCATAATGTGAGGAAGAGAACAGAGTTGACTCTGCTAAGAATGCAAGCTCTCATCCGAGTTCAAGACCAAGTATGCTATCAACGTCGCAGGCATTCAGTTTCAAATGAAGGCAGTTTTAGCTCCTGTTCTTTCACAGACAAAATTCCCATTGTGAGTTTAAAATAAAATTTTCAACGTAGAGACGTTCAGAACAGCTGTTTCTCGTCCTTAGTTTTTCTAACATTACTTCTACGGTTTGTTACTCTGATGCAGCCAAGAGAAGGAGATCAGGAAGAAAACCAAAGTGTCACAAGAGAAGTAGACTCAATTTCCGTGCCAGCAGTGAACAAGAAAGCATCTTGGAAATGTGAAAGGGACCTTGCTCAAGCCTTCTCGCACAAGGTTTCTCTATCCTCTACATCCCTTTTGTGCTTCCCTAGCTATTATTTACCTACGGTGCTCTTTTCAGTCTTTTGTGCTTTATTCATCTTTTGTGCTTTATTCATAGCATAAAGATAAAGGAAGATTAAGTTTGGAATCTCCATATTAACTTCAGCTTATGGCTTTCATACAACAGTAGACCCGTTTCTCTGGCTCATAAGCTTCCTAGGCAAGTATTCCGGCATCAAGAAATGCCATGTTAGTACACTTGTGGATCAATAACTTTCAAGACAGTTTTGTGATAGATCCTGCCTGGGGAAAGAACGATGGGCAGAGAAGTGACAACCTACCAAATTAGCCCGAGTCAGATGGATTAGCGGGTTAGAGGGTCAGTGACCTGATTCCATTTGGCCTACAAACACTGCCCAATTTAGCTTGGGGTAGATTAGGACTGAACCACTGATGTGAGCAAGTCTTGGAATGTGAATGTTTCAAACCACTTCAAGCTTAAGCCAGACTAGCACAACCAACCTGGGCTAGCTTGTTTGGCAAGGCGACCTGACTGAATAGCTCGGCCCACTTCACCCCTCGGGCTACTGGCTTAAACTAATTAACAGCTATCTGCTCATAATGTGCAAGGAACAGATATGGAGATCTCAGAGGGAAGACTACTCAGATTCAGAAGAACAATCAGGAAAGCCAGATTGGGCTGAAAAATGGCGGGGAACAAATCAATGGGCCAGACCAGGCAGATATTCCTTTGATCAAAGCATCCCTATCAAAATAGTCCAAGTTGACAATACAGATTACTACCCATCATCAAATTTTCTGAAACTCGGGGAGCAGAACGGTTACCAGCAGACCAAGTTTAACCCTTACTCAAACCGCTCGCCACTCCATATTTCCCACCAGATTCCCTCTTTCCGAACACCCATCAAAGCCCACCAACCTGAACACTTAAGGGTCCATTCTGCTAGTCCCCATTCCCTAAAAGAGGAGGAATCAACGTACCCAAGATCTCATACACCGAGCTTGGGCTGCTATCATAGAAGCAATGCAGCAGTGCCTAGTTACATGGCAGAAACTGAATCAGCTAGGGCTCGTGCTCGATCACATAGTGTACCGAGACAACAAATGCCTCCCCCCACACCAGAAAGAGAAGGAATAGGGCTCTCAAAGAGACGCTTGGTTTTTGGTGGTCCTAATGAGGTAGCTTCACTATCCTGCACAAATACCCCAAGGGTGCAGAGATAATTTCTAATCGAAATGCTGGAAGTTGAAAGGATTCTTGTACAATACTGTTTTTTATTTTTATTTTTTAATCATTGTGCTTTATGTAGTTTGTTTCATCAAGTAAAACCAGTTCAGTGATCAGCTTAATGAAAATTTCTAGCTTGATCCTTGTTATAAAAATCATTTCAACCAAGATGAAAGAACTCCAGCGATACCACGAGATGAGAGATAAGATAGTTAACATTACAAAGCAAATATCAGTTCATACATGCAAAGCAACCATATTTGCACCTTGTAGTAGATGACCAAATGTAAAATATGTTTTTCTTACAGCAAAATCTCCATAAATACTAAGTCGGCAGTCTCACAAAGCGAAGAACGTAGGAAAGCATACAAAATTTCCAGCTGATTAGTTGCATAAACAACTGAACTAATCCCGGATTTCCATCTACTTCATAATTTCGAAACCAAACATCTTAAAAGAGGGTTAAAGAGAAAGACATACGTACTAATCCAACCAGTGGAATGGCATGTCAGAATTTGTCCTGGAGTTTTGACGTGTAGGACTTTTACTGCCACTGCTATCAGAAAGTGAAACAAAGGTCTTCCGAAGGACTCTTGATGGGGATGACACTTTTGTGAATTGTGCACTAATCAAGTCACTCCCGCTGGCATGCAGCTCTGGTCTAGAGACAGTGGTGAGTCGGCTGGGCCTTAAAACCTCGGCCAATGGACCACCAGGTGAGGTAGACGAAGCTACCCATGAGTCAATTAGCCCAAGGCCCATATGGATTTGGCACTTGTCATCATCGGTGGCATTGCCATGACTGCCTTTTGAAGCCCCCAGAGAGGGTTTGTTCTTCCCACCATTGTCTTTGCTTCCTGCCAACCCCATTGACCAAGCATCAATCAGAGGACTTTGTAACAGCCCCATGTCAGATTTGGAGCTAAAATCAGCTTGAGAGTTCAAATTCAAGGGAACCCCTTCAAATTGGTGATGTAAAGCTAGGGATTTTACATTTCCCTGCAGCAATTGCTGCCATTGTTGCTCTTCATTCCAAGCTGAGCTTCTAAAAACATCCCAAAACTATAAGTAAAAAATCAACCAAAAGAGCACCATTTCAAATTCTAACATATTCACCAAATCATGGAAACCCAAAACAGACAAACACAAAACATAGCAAATGAACTCCACAAGTTATAGGACTAGATACACTAGAATATTCCCTAATACCTCGAATCCTCAAAAGGGTTA
Organism: Selenicereus undatus; assembly: GCA_017589665.1. Taxonomy (NCBI): domain Eukaryota; kingdom Viridiplantae; phylum Streptophyta; class Magnoliopsida; order Caryophyllales; family Cactaceae; genus Selenicereus; species Selenicereus undatus. Next base: position 99,436,937 of record JACYFF010031952.1, on the reverse strand, counting down.
GGACCAGAACCCATGGGATGACCAAAGGTGGAAGCTTTTGGAGGCAGGATCAAAGGGGCAGAAGAGGAAGATCCAGCAAATTGAGGGCTTGGGCCATCCAAGCGGCTCTTCTTAGTAGCATTGTCGTTCTTCTTGTCGTCGTTGTCGTTGTTGTTGTTAATGACACTGGAATCACAGAGAGAACCTTGCTGATGATGAACAAGTTCCACAGGCTTTCTTGAACGGGGACGTCCTCGGTGCAAATGGCGTTCACAGTACTTATGGTTAGGCGCCACATCCCTAGAGCACCTCCATTTCTTCCCATCAGTCCTCCTACACCTCCCTGCCTCTGCATCATACTTCCCCAGCACTGCCCATCATATCAATCACCACCCACAAACAACCAACATAATTGTAACCCATTTATATGCACATATGAAACTGACCCATTAGTCTGTTAGGTTAGAAAATTGAAACTTTGAACAGAAAGTACATACAGTAAGAGGAGGGTAAAGATGAATAGAGGAGATGAGGAGGAACAGGACGACATGCCACCATGTATTTGTATATCATTGCTTGCCTTTCTAACTCCTTCCATTGTGCTGCTGTAAATGGAAATCCCATTGCTGTTGTTGCCACCCCACCTGCAACCCAAAAACCCCATCTTTAATCCCCAATTTCCCCATCTTTTACACCAACAAAGGCATTTTTTTTTTATTCTTTGACACCCAGGTTTGAATAGAAAGAAAGATTGACCCATTTGGGTCATTCAGAATGAGACAAGTTCATAAAACTACAAAGCTGTAAGAAGGTGGGTACCCATAATTTATAAGATTACAAACACAGGAGAAAGAAAGAGAGAGAAGAGGGATTTACCTGAAGATTTGAGGAAAGGCTGCAAACCCCAAAAACCAGGAGAGGAAGAATTGGCAGCAGGAGTAACATAGTATATATCACCGACCACATTCATACTACAACTACTGTACTCATTGCGAGTGGGACCATTACCATCACCATCACCATCACCATCAGGTCCATCATCATCAAGATCATCATGACCAGCTGATCTATTAAAACCATCATCTTGATTGCGCAGAAATGGACGGTTCTGATTTTGCTGCTGGAGGCCCAGATCAACTTGACCACCTTGCATTTGTAATGTCTTGCTTGAAACGCCAATCTTACTCCCACTACTAGTACTATTTCCAACACTCCTCATGATTGATGAGAATTCTATAAGAAACCCAGAAACAAATGAGGAAAATTTCTTGACTTTTTCATCAAAAAGTGAAGATTTTTGGCTTTTGAAATCCGTTTGGGAACATCAAAAAGTACCTTTTTTTTTTTAAGTCAAAACTACTCTGGTCTGCTTTCTCTGTTACTACCCACAGTGTCTGGGGTTCTGAATGAGCGATATTTCCTTTTCATTTCATATTGCCATTATCCTTGGCCTTAGCCTTGTTTCCATTCTTCCAACATTCTAACCATTTTACAAACAAAGGCTACTTTTTTTTGAATTTTTTGGACCTTCGGATAAGAAAGCCGTATCATAATAATTCTTATATAAAACGATTTGACCTGAAATTTATGCATGGAATATTTGACACTTGATCCCAAGAGTTTGGCCTTCCATTAGCTTAAGCATTTTCCAAGCCCTATTTGTGCTAACTTTTTTAATAATTCTTTATTTCTAACGGGCTGTCATTTTTCGTTAAATATTTAGAGAATATAAAAATATTGTAGAAGTTGAGTAAGGTTTTAATCTTTTATTCCTTTTGCCTTTTTCTTTTCAGCTTTTGATTAATCCTCTCTTCTTATTTCAAACTTTATTTTTTTTTTTCCATTAAATATCAAGGAAGTGTAAAAATAATGTAAATTAAAAATCACACCTATGGCTCATGTACATTAAAATCACACATGGAACTCCAAATCTTGAAGACAAAAGTGTGACAAAAGAGAAAGAATATGGCTCAAGCAAGAGATAATCCTCATGATTGATTCTCAAATACAAAATTAACTACTAGATCACCTAATACAAAAAGCATGGCTTTTAATTCTCCTATACTAAATATAGACAACATATCCTAGCATATTCTAAACATATCCTGGCACATTTTTCAAGGATTTAAAGTAATATGTAACAACTCGCTACTGTTAGCCTAATAAATGATGGAGTTCTCTTATGACAGATTTTTTTCATTCACAAGACTTAAACTCGAGATTTTGATTAAAAGAAATAAATGTTAAACCATTTGAATCAACATATATTAGTAAGAAAATGCAAGTATATAAATATATACAAAGTTAAGATGTGTTTAAGGTTCTGTTCTCTTGGACTTATTATTTTTTGAAGAATAAGTTCAGATAAATTTAGTTCAGAATAAGTTTACTCAATAAATTCAGAATAAATTCAGCAAATAAATTTATAATAAATTTAATTTAAAATAAATTCAGTCTAAATAAATGGGAAAAAAAAAGCTACGTACTTATATGTCTCCTTCATTCTCTCTCTCTCCCAATGGTAGGAAGTGATGGACGCCAATGCCTGATAGTGACTAGACAAACCCAAAATAAACTGTACATGATTATCGAGATCCCAAAATATTCACCCAACCCTTTGTACCTGTTTTGCTTTAGACGCATGAACATATTTAATGCCCCCCCCCCCCCCTCTCTTTTTACCCTCCTTTTTTCCCAAAAAAATAAATAAAAGAAAAAAAAATAAGAGCATATGCAACAGTGATCCATCATTTTATATCACTAGTGGAACCCACACCCTCTACATCATCATACAAGTTAACTTTTTCTCTCTTCCCTACATCGTATGGATCACACACTTAGATCACCAAATACAATAATATTTTATGCACCCTACCACTAACATGCTATTGGGTTTTATACTTTTAAGGGCTCAGTTGGCAAAAAAAGAAAAAAGAGAAAATGTGTAGGGGGCGGATCACGGCCTTGAGCTGAACCGTGGAGTGAGTGAAGCGGATCACTGATACATGATGTTGTTTGGACCGTGCGTTAAATTTTTGACTCGTGAGCTTTGCATTGCAGCTGCTCTAAGAGATTTACAATTTTGAATTTTCGACCCTTCTCCTTTGCCTGCAAGATTAGCAAATAATAGGTGACATTCTTAGTTCTAACTTCTGAGACATACACAACATAATGCAAGCCTGAAAAAATGGCATGTTTATACACAATTGATGTGGTGGTTCTTCTTAAAGGTGATGAAGAAAGAGAGCTATCAAATTGAGATGCTTGCTACCATTATTAAAAGAGGACAAATTTTACAAGTGTTTTGAGTTTTGAATACGACAGATATATGAAATAATATTATTAATATTAGTCAGCGTAAATACCATGATTTTTATGGATCGTTACTTGAAACATAAATTTTAATGTTATCTAATATGGTCTTTAAATACATCTTTTTTTAACATAATCGGAACGGTTATTTCTTAAATTTGACGATTCTAATAAGACAAGATATGAGGGGGGAAAAAGAAAAAAAAGAAAAAAAAAACCCTTAGGTGACTGTACTATTATAGTAGATATTTCAAAGAAAAACAGGGGAAGGGGTTGGACTTGTACATGGAAGGAGCTATTTGGGAGGGGGCCTGGATTGGAGCTGGGAGAGATCATTTCATTGATTAGTGGAGGCTAGAAAATGATCGAGGATAGACAGCTATGCATAGCCATCACAATCACATTTAACAATCAAAGTCACAAATTCAACTGTCAAACGCCTTAAAGTAAGGCCGTATCCTCTTCGATTTATTTTATCTAAATTTAATCTGAAGTGTATTTATTTGAACTTATTTTAAATTTATTTGCTGAATTTATTCTGAATTTATTAAGAATAAATTTATGAACTTCTTTACTAATCTTATTATGAATTGAACTTATTTACTGAACACATTTTAAACATATTTTAAACTGAACTTATTCCTTCAAAAAGAAGAGTCGAATAAAAGGTGGTCTAAATAGCTCTTCAGTTACGACTACGTTGCATTATTTGCATAGTTGATAAGAAGTAAGAACACATGAGGGAAAGAGGGAGAAAAATGAACATAAACTGACAAACAAAGCAAGAAGAATGTTACTCCCATTAGCTGTTTTATGTTTATATAGGTTCTGTTCTGTTCTTACCAAAAGTCCTTTGCTCAATTGGTATCACTTACTTCCTACCATCATTTCCACCTGGGTTTGAATCTGGGGGAAATCTTTGCTTGCCAATTATTGAAAGGCAAGGGTGATAATGGTGTGGCAGGTTTCCCCTTCTCCCTAGGGCTAGTGGACTTGCTGAGTCATTTTCTGATATAAGAGGTCAAGTAAGTAATTCAATTTACCATTGTAAAAAAAAAAAGTTTTGTTCTTTTTAACTTATTTTTTTAAGATTTATTTATGCTAAATTTATTTAAATTTAATAAATTTTAAACTAATTTTTTTCAACTTATTATAAGTAATTTATTATTAATCAGTGTTGATAAATGAAGATAAATACTAATGAGCACTGATCAATGCCAATATGTGATGATCAATGCTGATTGGTTGATCAATGTTGGGCCTTGTTCTCTTCAATTATTTTTTGAAGAATAAATTCAACTCAGAATAATTTCAATCAATCAGTTCAAAATAAATCCCGCAAATAAGTTCATAAATTTGTTCCTAATAAGTTCAGAATAAGTTCAGTAAATAATTTTAGCAAATGAGTTCATTACTATATTATATTAAAATTGACAGCTTCAAAGAAGCCGAAAACAATACAATAATTAGCCTAATCAACGACCTTTTTCTTCGATTATTAGTTGGGAATATCCCATAAAGATACCATTATGACCTACAAAACTCAGTCAACATTCAGCAAATCACTGGCTTTGCCTAAATCTTTACAGGCTCTCCCTCCCTTCAGCTAACCACCCAAGCTAATCATCTCCATTCGGTTCGCTCAGCTTTGTTAGTAGCCATATCCTGCAATTATACCACCATAAGTGAAGATTTGAATTAATCATCAAATGGATTAACCCACAAGCCTATAATCAATCAAAAGATAATTAAGTGTTAATAATACCTGAGGTATCGGCCACTGGCTCGGGCTCTTTGATCTCAGCAACTACACAGTCTGACATCAAAAATGTCTTTGCAACTGAAGATGCATGCTCCAAACAACATCTCACAACCTGGTTCAAAAGATTAGGATTACATGAACTCCGGTACAACCCACTACATGACAGTTCTCCTGAATAGTTACACCACGGAGCCAGGAGTAAGCTATGAACATAATTTGACGCGTGAAAATTCAGTTGCATAAACCCAAGATCATTGTCACTTGCCTTGGTTGGATCAATAATTCCAGCAGCCATCAAATCTTCATACTGCCGCGTCGCAGCATTATATCCATATCTTGGATTGTCACTTGCGAGCACCTGAAGGAAAACACAAGAAGAACTGAGAATCAATGCAAGAAACAATGCTTGAACCATGGCAACCGATGGCAATAAATCCAACCTTCTCCATAACTACACTTCCATTCGCACCAGCATTTTTGGCAATTAACTTTAAGGGGTAGCTGAGTGCTCTCTTGACTATATCGGCTCCAACCTGCATGTAATGTTCAAAAGCTAAGTTAAGCAACAAACAAGCTTCTAGAATAATCATGGAGCAGGAAAACTGCACTTTCAGGAGCACAGCTAGCTGAGAACAGTTAAACAAAGATAATGTAATTTAAAATGATGCGACTCCTATGCAGAACAGGAAACCTCAACAAGGACGGAAGCCTTGTTAGAGGCACTGCAAATGAACAGAATTCAATTGAACTGATAAGGACGGAAAAGTTCTTGAGTTGGCCGAACTGCGTTTTCACCACGATATGGAACCTGATTTTTTCATATCGCAACCGAAACCGCATTTTGAATCCTCGAATACCCCTACATGGCTACATCTGCTGTGCCCGTACCAAACCATGACCATTGTAATCTCTACTCCAATGTCCCCACCACCCTCCCCCCCAACCCCCCAAAAAAAAGAAAAAAAAAAGCTATATCCTTTTTAATCTGTACTATTGCACCCAGCATTCTGATAAGGTTAAAAACACCCTCACTTTGCTGCTCTGTGCTAGTTTCGAAAAAACCCACTTAGTACTGAAATTTTAATCTTTATGAGCTCTGCTGCGAACAAATGAGGTGCTAACTGCCAAGAGCCTTAACAAGCTTCAATGAGAAGCAACTTGGCATTGGCATGGCATGTCTACTGCTCCACAACCCTCACCAACGAGAGAGGGGAGGAATGGATTCAAATTTAAGCATGTAAGCCATTTGAGGAAAAAAGGGGGTACAGCCAGCAGTAAAAAGCACATGATGCAGAGAGCCAACAGTAGAGTTGATTGTCAAATATAGAATAGATTAAGATTAGGTTAAATTTTGGGAATTTCTGGTCTTTGTGCATTTACAGTTCTTTACCTGGTTTTGAGCTTCCTATCCCCCTCACTTTTTCTTTCTATTTCTGAAAATGGTGGGCAGCTTGACAACCCAGGAAGGTTGAAGGAAGATCAAGGGGTGCACTACTGAGTTAATTAGGAAGGTTGCTCAAAGCCAGGAACTTTTTGTAGGAGGTGTCTTCAATAGCCACGTTGGGGCAGAAGTGGTTACAACACCAAAGCACACTAAAAGGCTAAAACTATGGATGTAGAGGCAAAGAAAAAATAAAGAGTTAGCCAAGATGGAAGTCTTGGTAGCTTTTCATTTATTGACAGGTAACTCATACTTCAGATAGAAGGATGAGCGTTTGCTTGCAATTCAAAGTTGCACCAGTCAAGAGTATATTGACTACCTCAAGAACAAAAGGTATTGCAAGATCAATTCTAACGCGTGCTCAACAATCCAACTCGTAGTGATGTACAAGGTGATTTGAAGAGGAAGGAACTAGTGTCCCCCACAAATTTAATGCAACCCTGTGACAAAATTGCATGAGGTTTTCACTGCTACTATATTGTGCTGTAGAATGTAATACAACGACCTTGCTGCTTTCTACAGGCCTTTTGTCAAAGCTGACAACAGGAACATGAGTGTCAGCAGTATGAAAAACACTGCAATAATGGTTCTTGTTGTCATATTGCCAAATCCAACAATTCACAACATTAAACGGGGGATGGGATGAACTACCCAAAATAAGTTTTAACAAATAAGAGAAGGCTTCATGTACCCTCTTGTGATTGGATTGGCACACAAAAACCTCAAACCTTAACCAAATGTTACCACAGCTTAACAAACTCACAAAGAATTTTAGAGAGAGACAGACAAACTACAAGACGTGAAAAATATAACCTTTTCCTCCTCATTTTCAAGCTTTTCTTTAATTCCGTCCACCTTGGATGCAAGTCGAAGTAAAGTGCATCCACCACCAACAACAATTCCTTCCTCAACAGCTGCCTGAAATACCAGAAGTTATTACAAAATGCCAAATCTTGATGCCCAAAATACAGATACCAAATATTCTTTACTAAAACCTAGTTGTGTTAGTACCTTTGTTGCGTTAAGAGCATCTTCTACTCTCAACTTCTTTTCTTGAAGCTCACTCTCTGTTTGAGCTCCGATCTGCTCCAAGGAAAACAAGGTTCACCAAGAAACCAGGCATACACCACTGACTCCAAACCCTCAGAACACAATTTATCAGCCAGATGATATTATGTACCTGGATCACAGCCACCCCACGAGACAGTTTTGGTATTCTGCCATTGAGTTTTTCCTTCTCGAAATCTTGCTCAGCGACCTGCACCAAACAGAATCGATATCAGTATATAGCTTGGCATTTGACAATGTCAAGGCAATTAAATGTGAGTTGCACTGGAAGTCAATGGACTTCAAAGCTCTACCTCAATAAGATTCTTAATTTGTGTAATTCGTTTATTCACAGCTTCTTGAGTGCTCCCATCACCCACAATTGTGGTTGTATCCTTGGTGAGAACAACTTTAGCAGAGTGACCCAGAACCTCTGGGCCAGCCTTGCCTAGTGTAAGCCCTTCCTCCTCCCTGATTACATTTCCTGACAGAAATTAGAGGTTTCTAAGTTTGAGGAATAAAAATGATAAATGAAGCCAAAGTTCAATAGCAGGCAAACAATCTAAGCTACTGCAATGCATTGAAATAACTAATGTAATTACTGACCTCCAGTAACTATAGCAATGTCATCAAGATACTCCCTTCTCCGTTCACCATATCCAGGAGCCTTAATTGCAGCAACTTTCAAGGAGCCTCTCAGTCTATTCACGACAAGAGTTGCCAAAGGATCCTGCTCAATATCTTCTGCTATTATAAGGATAGGGTATCCTTTTGCGATAGCATCTTCCAAAATGTTCACAAGATCCCTTGCTTTTGTTATCTTCTTGTCAACTAGAAGCAACTGCACAGATGATATTTGCAAAACACAATGTCAATACCAAATCCTCATGCCAGGTAGGGTAGACAACTTTCAGCAGGCAAATGGTGATTACCTTACAATTCTCGTACTCAACTATCATTTTTTCTGCATCAGTAACAAAGTAAGGGGAAAGATAACCTCGTTCGAACAGCATCCCCTCAACAAAATTGATACTATTCTCAGCACTTTTTCCTACTTCAAGGGTAACCACACCCTTCCTCCCCACTTTACTCATTGCCTCGGCTATCAAATTACCAATTTCATAGTCATTACCAGCACTAACAGCCGCTACATCAACAAGTTTGCTGTCTTCAACCTGCAAGACCACTTTGTACTTGATTAGCCAAAAAGTAGTCTTACACGTTCGAAAAGGCTAAAAAGGCATTTCGCTCTTACTTCTTTTGACATTCCCTTAAGTTCGGATACTAATGCTTTTGCAGTCTTCTCAATACCTCTGGTGATCAGAACAGGGTTTGCACCTGCAGCCACCACCTACACAAATAGATGTTACTCATAACTATAACGGTAATATACACTACTTTCAAAACTTGCAAATTCTATGGAAACACAATCACCAACAGACCTTTACACCCTCTGCAATAATACCCTGTGCAAGAACAATAGATGTAGTGGTCCCATCTCCCGCCAAATTGTTAGTCTTAGCAGCTGCCTGTCTCACTAACTTTACACCAATATTCTCAACTGGATCCTCTAATTCCACCTTCACCAAATAAAGGGAACAGAAAAAACAAACACATTTCACAATGTATACCTCAGCTACAGATTATACAATAAATCTTAGAAGCAGTACACATCAAATTCTCTTTCTTTCTCATGATTAATCGGAAATAAGTACAGAAAAAGGGTTGCAAAGATACATAGTCACAGAACACAGAGAAATAAGCTTTAAAAAAATAAACCCAAAAAAAAAACCCTCAAGGCATATTATACCTCCTTTGCAACAGTGACCCCATCATTGACAACTATAGTAGATCCAAACCTGTCCTCAAGAATCACATGCTGGCCCTTTGGACCCAGTGTAACCCCTACTAAATCTGCAAGTTGGTTCACCCCACTCTGGAAACAAACAAATGACCAAACAAAATCAATTCAAAATCAAGGGCAATCATATTCAAACAACTAACAACTTCCATGTACAGAGCATGAGCTACCTGAAGCTTCCTAATGGCAGAGCCATCCTTGTTGAAGTACAACTCCTTAGCCATGGCATTGATTTTTGCAGAACGAGATTTCCGCAAGACAACATTTTCACTTCTCCCAAGTGAAAAAGTAGAAGATGTAGACGCAAAAGATGATAACTTTTCAGCAGAACTCACGGCCTTCTTATCCATAGCCCGCCCATAAGGAGCAGCCAATGAACCCACAGAGGTCATGCTTGCCATTTCAACACTTAACTGCAACTAACCCAGAAAGTTTTTATGCAAAATGCATCACCCAAATGGCGAATTTCACCAAGTAAACAAACAGTCTGAGGACATAACAAATGTATTCATTTGTAGAGCACATACACTTAACTACAACGCAGAAACAAAAGGAAGAAAGGGCGTTCAAGAGTGCGATGAATCAAACACAAATGGGATTGAATTGAAGTAGCAATCAATAAAAATCGAATTGAAGAGATGATGGAAGACATACCTGAGAATCAGAATGCTGGCGAACCAGCGCGAGGACAGAGAAAACAGGACCTACCTGGTGAAGCAACCAAGCAAGAGGTGGACAAAACCAGGGTTCTAGACTAGAATAAGGAGCGGGTAACTTAAGCGCCGTCGTTTCGTTGGCGGGCCTGGAGTTTGTGTATATTTTGGTGAACAAAATTTCGTGTGTGCAGTTGTCTTGTGTTTTACTGGATAACATTTTTACCAAAGCATTGTTAAAAAAAAAAAAATTATCTCTCACTTTTATAAGTAAGAGAATATTCTAGAAGTAAGATATTAATATATAAAAAAATTTTAAAATATAATATCTACATTTTTACTTAGGATAATCTAGACCTTGGTAAAGATATTTAAGATATTTTCTTATATTATTCTGTCTACTAGAAAAATCCTAGGAAAAATCTATGATATGTAATGCTAAGCCTTGTAAGATTGTGACACTTGTCATAAATCTCCACTGCACCTTAAGGGGGTGGTATTAGTATAAATAGGAGGTGAGATCTCCTTGTACGCATAATCCAAACTCAAAAAAAAGAGGCATCATACATAAGATATTACATATGAGTCTTTCAAAAGTAAGAGAGATGTCTCCCACATAGTTTTGAGAGAGAGTGGTAAGTCTTGTTCACTCTTTGTACATTTTTTCTAGGAGTATAATAAAACTAGTGTCTTTTGTATACCACTTGGGTCTCATCATTTTCAACATGCCTATATACTATACATTTGAGAGTATGTACTCTCAGAAAATATATCAGTAAATAAATATTATAAAATAGAATATATGATAAATACAGTTGAAAAAATATATAAAAATAGCATGTGAGAGCATGTCTCAAATGTACCAAATAATTTGCCCATTTTTACTATTTTTTATTTATTTATTAGGTTACTGCTTTATAAAATCATTTGTATATATAAGACAATTTTTCTTCATCATTATTTTCAATTTTTTTTTGATCTTGGAATCTCTGTTTCATTGGAGTCAATCAAATTACTGTTGGCTCAATAAAGAATATAGCTCTATTATCACAAATTTTCTCTATTCATAGATTTTTATTATTTTCATTTTTTTAAGTGTTAGTTGTTAATTGAGAGCGTCATTCAATCTTTTTGCTAAAAACAAAAAAAAGTGGCATTCAATCCTATGTAATCTAGTTATGATTGAAATGAAAAACCAAAAACCAATACCTAGTGTCAAAATGAGTTAAATCCTTTTTTTTTTAATAATTAAGTTTGTGAAGCCTACTTCTTTCATTCATCAAGAACAAATAATAAAAATGATATTTATCTCAAAAAAAAAAGATAATATTAATATACAAAATGATAAATACCTTGCTAAAGACATTTCTAGAGTGTCTTTATTTTAGCATAATATTATATCACCATGTTTTAAATTCAAAAAAAAAAAGATGATGTGAGTAGCAAAATAATCTCATTAATTATAAGTTATACGAAATCATATTTTTATTTATAAATTTTTGTAATTATAAAATCACTCATCTAATACATCATCACAAATATGATGACTCTGTTTGACAAACAGCTATTAGTTATTTATATTATTATTAACTGTTTGTATTAACTGCTTGAATTAGCCGTTTGTAGAAAAACTATTTAGTGAAATTAACTATTTCTAACAAAATAATGAGACAAAAATCCCAAAAAGTTCTTCCAAAAGGCTAATCAAATTAACTTTTTCAAATTAGTTTTTTGAACCCAAAAAGCTCTTTCAAAAAACTATTCAACCAAATACCTACATTAGCTTTTCACCTAAATCAAACAATTAATTTTGATAAAAAAAACTCTTTTTAATCAAAAAACTATCCAAAAAGCGATTTACCAAATAGCCCCGACATAATCTTATCAAAATTGAAGAAAAAGCCCATAACAGTGACCCTGGCAAACCATAAATAAACTACCTAGAGACGCAAAGAGGGGTCCAATCTTTCATCTAATGTATGACAGAAGTACTCTGTCTTCCACACTAATCTCATGTACCACATAAAACAGAACAAGCAATTACACACCCAGACACCCTCCACAAGTGGCCTATTCTCAGTCAATACCTCAAATCATCTATAACTTCCATTCCAACAGCACCAACATTTACACCAAGAAGTGCAGCGGTGAATTCCAGAACCATCCGTACAGCCCTAGCCCCCAACTGTCTCTTACAACATAACCAACAACAACAAACCTGCAGTCAGAGACAGAATATAGGGCTCTGCACCAATCAGTTGAACGTATGGTATGTGTATGGTCCTGAACATTGTCAGTAAAAACAAGAAATTATGCATATCTGCACTAGTGAAACAACTGAATTAACAGCTTACCAAAATTCACCAAATTTTTTTCTCTTTTGTTTTTGATAGTTTTGTAGAAGCGGAAAAACAATACAATAACTCTAACTCGCCATGACCTACAAAACTCGCTAGCCCTATGGCAACTTGTGGCTGATAATCAAATGTTTACAGTCCCCCTATGCTCATCTGATGTCTAACCATCCGAGTTGATCATCCTCATCAGCTCACTCCGCTTTCTCAGTAGCCGTATCCTGCAAGAAACCACCATGATTGAGAATTTACGCCAATCATCAAATCAACCAAACCCAGAATCCCATAATCGCGCGAAGTTAAGCGCTAATACCTGAGTTATCCATTGGATTCCCGGCTGGCACGGCCTCAGGCTCCTTAATCTCAACAACTACACAATCTGACATCAAGAATGTTTTTGCAACTGAAGATGCATGCTCCAGACAGCACCTCACGACCTGATTCAAAAGATCGAGATACATACCATTACATTACAGTTGACCGGTGGGCAATTAGCTAGTACATGGAGATGAAGAAGAATCTGACATCTAAGATAATACAAATTTGTGGTAAACACTTACAAGGACAGGAGAACACCCATTTTTTTTAAGTCTAGAGTTTGCAAAAGGGAACAAAACATTAGAGCACTAAACTTCGTAATTTGGGATGCCATGCAGCTAGTCAAGAGCGGTTTAATACAACAAGCGTGCACGCAGAGTCAGACTCATGTTTCACTCATATTTCTCTGTGTGTGTGTGTGCCCGAACATGTGGGAACGAGCATGTATTGTTATTCTGCTCACGATAGATGCAAAAGTCCACTAATTTTTCACGCCTTCTACAGCCCCATAAATAGATAATATGCACTAGCTTATTCCAACATTAATGATCGGATACCAAATAATATCCATTTATTATTGCTCTCCCAAGACAATTTCCCCTCTCCCGATTTCCTCCTATTTAATATTTTCCCCCTTCTCAAATCCCTTCTCTCCCCGGCTCTAATCAACATAAAAATGGTATTGGAATATACCCATCAATATCAACCCTCCCAAACCTTACCACTGAGAGTTGAGAGTTTGATGAACTTTACTTTCCTATCCCACTCAGAGCCCACTGGCATTGCTTATATATGTATATTCTCAACCCTCCTGGGGGATACATTAATTTGCATGCAGCCCCATTGCTTCTTTACACCGCCGGAGGAATCTATGAAAATAATTTGGTGCAAGAAAAAAGTTGCATAACCCAAAAAATGCCAATTTCCAGCTCCCACAAGGACCATTAATACTTACCTTGGTTGGATCAATAATTCCAGAAGCCATCAAATCTTCATATTGTCCCGTTGCAGCGTTATATCCATATCTTGGATTGTCGCTTGAGAGCACCTAAAGGCAAACGCAAAAAACACCAAGGATGAATGCAAGAAACAACACTTGAACTACGGCAACCAATGGCACCAAATGCAAATACCTTCTCACTAACTACACTTCCATTCACACCAGCATTTTTAGCTATTAACTTCAACGGGTAGCTGAGGGCTCTCTTCACTATATCAGCTCCAACCTACATACAATGTTTAAAAGCTATGTTGAGCAACAAACAAGCTTCTAGAATAACATAATTATAGACTGGAATGCTGCACTCTCAGGAGCAAGGCTAGCCGAGAACAGGTAATAAAAAGCACAATGCAATTCAAATCCATTTAACTCGAATGCAGAACAGAAAACCTCAACAAGGTACATCATCATCCACATAAATGAGAGCCATGTTGAGGAGGCACCGCATTGGTGAACAAAAAGTTTAATTGAACTGACCAGATATCTCTACACCTGCTTTGTTCATTCTAACCCATGACCCTTGTTATCTCTCGTCCAATGTCAAACGCCACCCCCCCCCCAACCCCAAAAAAAGAACCAAAATATGATCCTTTTTTAATGTGTAATATGGCAAACATCCATCTTTCAGATTACTGCACCCAACATTCTGATAAAAGCTTGGACACACCACACTTTGCTACTGTGTGCTGCTTTCCGAACAAACCACTTAATACTACTATTTCATCTTTGCATCAGTGAATAGTATATTATTGACCAACTCGAGAAAATTACACATTACCACATATTAACGAACTCTAAAGAACTTCACACACAAACACACCCACCGCACATATAAATGAACTCTAAAGAACCATATGCGCACTCACACACACTCACGGACACAGACAGACACACACAGAGAGAGAGAGAGAGAGAGAGAGAGCAAAGACATTAAAATATAACCTTCTCCTCATCATTGTCAAGCTTGTCTCTTATCGCATCCACCTTGGATGAAAGTCGAAGTAAAGTACATCCACCACCAACAACTATTCCTTCTTCAACAGCTGCCTAAAACACCCAAATATAGACGGTACATAATGCCAATCCCCAAAGTCCAAAAATAGATAAAATATACAATACTCTTTCCTCTGTACCTTTGTTGCATTAAGAGCATCTTCTACTCTCAGCTTCTTTTCTTTAAGCTCAGTCTCCGTTTGAGCTCCAACCTGCTCCACAAAAAACAAGTGTCAGCAAACCAAAAGCCGTACATCACTTGCACCAAGCATCAGCATATAATTTGTCAGCCAGAAGACATCGTGTACCTGGATGACAGCCACCCCCCCTGAGAGTTTTGCTATCCTCTCATTAAGTTTTTCCTTCTCATAATCTTGCTCCGCCACCTTGTTCAGCAAAATAGGAAATTGACACTTGGCAATATATCCAAACAATCAATTGTGAATTGCATCGAAGATCAATGGATTCTAATTGTACCTCAATGAGATTCTTAATTTGTGCAACTCGTTTATCCACAACTTCTTGAGTGCTCCCATCGCCCACAATTGTGGTTGAATCCTTGGTGAGAACAACTTTAGCAGCAAGACCCAGAACCTCTGGGCCAGCCTTGTCCACTGTAAGACCGACCTCCTCCCTGATCACGGTACCTGGAAAAAATTACTGGTTACTAAGCTTGTGGAATGAAGATGGCACATGAAGAACCATGGGGTCTAATAGTAATGAAAAAGTCTAAGCAACTTTTAACGGATAACTAATGTGTTTCCTAACCTCCAGTAAGTATGGCAATATCATCTAGATATTCGCTCTTCCGTTCACCAAATCCAGGAGCCTTGAGTGCTGCAATCTTCAAGGATCCTCTCAATTTGTTCACCACAAGAGTGGCCAGAGCTTCGTGTTCAATGTCTTCTGCTATTATCAGCAAAGGGTATCCACCTTTAACGGAATCCTCCAAAATAGTTATTAGATCCCTTGCATTTGTTATCTTCTTGTCAACTAGAAGCAACTGCACACATAGATTTGCAAAACACCATATGAATACCAAATCCCCCAGTGGAAGATGGGAAACAACTTACAATTGATGAATTGTGACTACCTTGCAATTTTCATACTCGACCGTCATTTTTTCCGCATCAGTAACAAAGTAAGGGGAAATGTAACCTCGTTCAAACTGCATGCCCTCAACAACATAAAGACTATTCTCAGCACTTTTTCCTTCTTCCAGGGTAACCACACCCTTCCTTCCCACTTTACTCATTGCTTCGGCAATCATATGACCGACTTCATAGTTGTTACCAGCACTAACAGCTGCTACATCAGCTAGCTCACTGTCTTCAACCTGCACCACCGCTCTATACTTGACCACCGAAAATGCAGTTTTACACGTCCAAAATGGCTAAAAAGGCATTTGTTTTTACCTCTTTTGACACCGACTTAAGCTCAGATACTAATGCTTTTGTAGTCTTCTCGATACCTCTGGTGATCAAAACCGGGTTCGCACCCGCTGCCACCACCTACAAAGATACATAATACTCATAAGCACTATGTTAACATATATACAATACCTTCAAAACTTGCAAATTTTATCGAACACAATGACCAACAGACCTTAACACCCTCTGCAATAAGACCTTGGGCAAGAACAACAGATGTAGTAGTCCCATCTCCTGCCAAATCATTCGTCTTGGCAGCTGCTTGTCTCACCAACTTTGCACCAATATTCTCAACTGGGTCCTCCAATTCCACCTTCACCCAAAAATTTAAACAACAAATCACACAATTAGCATTGTATACCAACATACAGTATCTGCTAATTTGAAAATAGAAGCACTTAATGTACAACAAGGCATGTACCTCCCTGGCAACAGTGACCCCATCATTGACGATTTTGGGAGATCCATACTTGCTCTCAAGAACCACATTCCGGCCCTTTGGACCCAGAGTAACCCCTACTAAATCTGCAAGTTTGTTTACCCCAATCTAGACAACGCCATAAAAACCCATTAATCAAAATCAATGCAAAATCAATATTTTCAAACATATAAAAAGTTCTCATTTGTAGAGCATGACTGACCTGAAGCTTTTTAATGGCAGAGCCATCCTTGTTGAAGTACAACTCCTTAGCCATGGCATTGATTTTTGTGGGACGAGATTTCCGCAAGACAGCATTTTGACGTCTGGTGAGTGAAGCAGAAGATGCAGACGCAAAAGATGATAACTTGTTATCCATAACACGACCACAAGGGGCAGCCATGGAACCCACAGAGGAGGACATGCTTGAGATTGGGGTCGCCATTAAAACTACAACTTCAACTGCAAGAAACCCAGATAGATTTTACAGAAATGAAATTGAATTAGCACTACAAATTGAATTGAAGATATGATAGAATGTATACCTGGGAATTGGAGTGCTGGGGAGCTACTGCGAAGAAGAGAGAGAAACAGAGAGGATGGGAGAGTGGCAGCAGCAAGAGTGACAGAAAAAGGAAGAGGTAACGTTTCTAGAGTCTTCTGTTTGCTTCTCGTTTCCTTATCTAAGATGGTGCTAGGGTTTCTGAGTAAGATTTTAAGGGGCAACAGCTCAAACGACGTCGTTTTGTCACGGGCCTGGGCTTTCCATTATCGGGTCGACATATTTTACATTGGGTCAGCAATAGAACGTGTCAATAATGGATCCGATCAATAATAATTAATAACGTAGCTTACGAAAATAAATTAATGGATCGAGACGGGTCAGTTATTAACGACCTAATATTCGCTTAGCTTATCTATCATACTAGTTTATATGCTATATTTGGACAACTTTATTAACAACAATTTATTTATATTTAATAATAAATATTGTAGAATTTTTTTATGCACATTGCATAAATTTTTAAATCGTACCCAAAGTAAGTTAACCCTAGCCTATTCATTCATATGAAAAGTCCAATCTTGTCCACTTTGTGTGATCGGCCAACCTTAACCCGACTTAGGTGTACTTTGCTAGTGACTCATCTTTCACTCACGAGATCGAACTCGGAAGACGGTCCCAATATGACAATAGAGAAACGGCCCACCGTTAGTAAATTAAAGATTACTCTAATCCCAATTAAATTCTAGAGTTATCCATGAGAATGACATTAGTATGAACTTGTATATGGATGTTTTACAAAGTTATTTTTTGACATTTGCACTAGATACCCATAATTAAAGTTATAATAACAAAATGCATGCTATCAACATATTTGCATAGGAGACTTCAGTTAGGATAATTTGCATGTGGATTAATTCTATTTTTCACCCTAGAATGATAGAAAGGCTAGCTTGGCACAAGCTTTTATATAAGGAGGTACCCAAAATTGTTTTGTAGGATTAACTTCAATTTTGATTAGGGTTTTTAATTTGCTGGCTTCTCTATATTATTATCTATCTTGTTAATATATGTATTTTTTTATAATTGTTCAGGGTAGGATGTCAAGGTCATTCTACAACAACAACAACACCTCCCAGTGTGGGTCCCGTTTTCGCAGGGTCTGGAGAGATCCAGCTGTAGGCAACCTGACCTCTACCGACATTTCTGCCCGTAGAGAAGCTGATTCCAAAACAGCCACAAAAAAGGATTTTGTGAAAATATTTTATAGAAGAAAAATTTTGTGAAAACATTAAAACCCCATCAGCAGCAGCAGCATCACATCATCTCAACTTAAGGTCAAGATCAAGATCATCATCACCATGGCAATCATCCCCTGCGACCATACCCACACAGTGAACCCTATGCCTAGCTCAATCATCCACTCGTGGTATGATCACCGTCCGATCACTCCACCAAATCTTGGACTGCTTGATCTACCACAACCCCGAAGGTCAAGTGGTGAGAACACCGTTCCGCCATAGAGTCGTCCCCACCAAATCACACCCCTTCAACCCCTTCTGTCCTAATTGTGAACCCAACTTCCTCAACTACCTCATCAATTGCCTAGGCTACACCTATGACCACGGTGTTGACAGGTTGCATGAACTACAGAAGCGCGTGCGCCAGAAACTCGTCGATATCGACGATCGTGATCATCATGATCATCATGATGCCGACGTCTTTTGTGATCTAACGACGGTGAAAGAGTGACACACGTGCAGGATGTACAGGCCTACATGGCATGGACCCAAGTTGGGGAAGCTTTGGCGCGTAGCGTGGCAATCAGAGCGCTGGAGTGCGTGGAGTTTGAGGAGATGCTTCTAGAAGGTTCCAAGTGGAAGGAGGAGAACTGTGCCGTCTGCCTAGAAGGGGTGGGCCCCGCCGCCACCAAGGCAGAGCAGCCGGTGGTTCTCAATCCGCCATGTCAGCATGTGTTCCATGGGAGTTGGTCTGTGGAGTGGCTCACACGCAATCACGTTTGTCCCCTTTGCCGCTTCGAGTTGCCTCTCCAAGAATATTAGTTCCCCCCCCCCCAAATAGAAACCCTAATTTCGCTCAATTTGAAGGGTTTTATTTGGAATGAGAAGTGTATTAATTTCCCTCAAATTAAGTGGAAAGTTATATGACTTTCTTCTTTAATTCATTGTAAATCAAAGCCTCCTGTTTGGAACAGGAATGATTTGAGTTATAGCTTGTAGAGATGAATGAAGCATGCCTATTACTTATTCCTCAAATTTGAGTTTTAGAAGTTTATTCAAATTAAGGTGTTCTCATCGCGGAAACATTCCTCAAATTAAACAACAATCACTCTTGAGTGAGACCGTCTCATGATGATTTATACCGTCAGACGTCTCACACATTCATTAACTGTCTCCTCAATTTAAAAAGAAAACATTATGGCATAGAGACGGTCTCACGATCAATCACCGTGAGACTGTCTTATATAAGAATTTGTGGTTAAACAAAGAGTAGAAGAGCTCACATCATTTAGTACAATAATATCAAATCAATCAAAGGCGTCTCCACTAGATTGAACAATTTGCACTAGAAGCAAAATTTCAGAAACAAGATTGCAAAAAATAAACGAATGTTTATAAGGGGAAAAACTAGTGGGATTGCAAGAATTAGTGTACGTTGTTAGATTTCTTCTCTTCCTTGGAGTGGGTGGCCAAAACTCAACACAAAGATTGACATCCATGTTTAGGTTCTCACATTTCAAACCCATCAGCTTCCAAGTTCAGCATCTCGACTGCAGCCTCCTCCTCCTCATTGTCAATGAGAAAGTAGGGATTGTGTAGTTTCGGCCTGAACTTGCACCCGGTGAACATATAGAAAGCCAACGTACCCACCTCCCCTGCGACCACACTAGTCCATTGGAACCTATAACTCGTGATGGTCTCCAAGGCGTACACAAGCACCCTCGTGAAGTAAATGTAACAAATGACTATGATATAGTACTGTCTAAACAAGGTCAGCTTCATCAAGTTCACCGCAGCCTTGCCATCAGTCTTGGCGGCCTCCCTAAGACTCTTAATTGACCAGACGATGGGGACAAGGACGGCACAACAACACACAATATCCACAAGCAAGAACACCTGCTTCCATGTGTAGGCATTTTGGCTGTATGGGCTAGTCTCGTCGATCACAACTTGAGCCACATTGGCCACAACTTGAAGAGGGATCACAATCATCAACACCTTCTTCTCCCTATCTTGCAGGTATGGTTTCAAGAACGACCACCCAGTGCCAATCAGCACAATCAGAGTGAACAATGATATACCCTTTAAGAAGCTAAACACATAGAACAACACATCCCAACCATGGGCACTTCCGGTTCGCTTAATGTACTTCTTGTCCTCAGCCTCACACAACAAATTCAATGCCTTGAGCACAAGCACGGCGAGCATGAAGAAATGAATATGATAAACCACCATTCTTTTGGCATGAATAACATAAGCCCAAATCAGGGTTAGACCAACATAAATCAGGGCAAATGTGAAATAAATCCAGGGCAATTTAGCCTTACCAGCAGAGAGATAATCTCGATTCGATAACGATTTGCCTTCAAGATTGTACATAGCTGATTTGACATCCATGGATACTTCAAGATCAGCAATGCAATTGGCGAAAACAAGGGTGAAGAGATTAGGTTGGTGAACTGAAACAGAGACATTGAACCGGGTTTGGCCCAATTTGTTGAGACGATGGAAGGAGAATACGGGTATGACAATATCCGATTGGATGGGGCAAACGATGTCGTTTTGGAGGAGCTGCTCGAGCACTTGGTACCAGGCATCGCGAGTGCTTAAGAAGAACCCCACGAGGGAGAGGTCGTTAGGGTTAGGGTTAGAGTCAAGGGTGTCGTTTAATGTGGGATTGACGTTGATAATCTGGTCGCTTTGAAGGCGGAGGGAGAGTATGGTGAGGTTGAGGTCCAGCTGACCCAAATTCGAGAACCCGAACTCGTCTAATGGGATGATTGGCCGCGAATCGGATCGGATCTTGTAGAAATGGATCTCGGCGAGGACAGGAGGTGGACGGAGGAGAGAGAATGTGAGAGTGATGATGATGAGGGAAAGCGCGGGGATCGCCATTGTTGCAGAGTGAGAAAAAAAGTGAGGAAAGAGAGTTGGCCGTTGGTGGGAAACTGAATGGGATCAATTTTTCGGTATTGACAGTTAACTTTCCCTTGCTAATTCTGACCGAACCGGCTAAATTCATGGATCGGCAATGAACCGGATGAATTTTTTTATTTTTTTATTTTTTTTTTGGGAAAAGTGGGGTTGGAACACAATCACCATTTCACCAAAAAATTGATTGACTGCTAATTTTTACAGTGTAATTGATATTTGGTAGTAGATCAAGTATGTTTAATGTTTTTTTTCTATTTTTATCATATTCATTTCTTATTTTAGAAATGCTTTAATTTTTCACCTAATGTGTTTGACTCCAAAATATTATTTAATTTAATTATAAAACAACAAATGATGGCCGTTGAAATGCATCCTTAAGTGGGTGTCGTGACGTAGTTGGTTATCACGTCAATCTAAAACAACAAATGATGG
>JACYFF010031952.1:99403050-99415250 GCA_017589665.1 Selenicereus undatus | reverse complement strand
TCGTGACGTAGTTGGTTATCACGTCAATCTAAAACAACAAATGATGGCCGTTGATGGTCTGCGGACCATTCCCCCCACCTGCTGATTCAATTTTGGTGTAATAGCCAATTAGCCATCAAATAATGAATGCAAGATCATTTGTTCTTTCACCTGCTGATTCAATTTCTACTCTCTCCAAGCAACTCAACAACTACTCCGATTAATCGATGACAAAACGATGATTCTCTTGCCCTTGCATTGATGCATTACTAACTTCACCGAGGAAGCAAAGATCGATGTAGCCACATAACAACGAGAAATGTTTCCCACAAACGGAGAACGTTAGATGAAGCATAGATTACAGAACGATAAATATGGGACAATGAATCAACTGGCACACTGAAATCCATCAGATGGATCCAATAAACTTGAGAACGAAAGAACATGCAAATACACATGAGTGCCTGATGGGCAAAAGAAATTTTTAGTTAGTAACAAATATTACTTAGAATTGGGTTCCCAAAAACAATCTCCTGTTAATGTCTTAAACAATGACATTGAGAAGCAGGATTCCTGCATATGATGGAGTGTACAACATCAGAATAAGTTAAAAGCCTCTTAAGCAATCTATTCTGTTGCGTCCACTTGTTGCTGCTGCTGCTGAGGGACCTCGGCCTCTTTTAACTTCTCCAAAGCTGATATCCGTTTATCCAGAGAATCATGCAGGAGTTTCATCTAAACAAGACAAGAAAATTCACGGATAAGAACATGCGCAGTGTATACATAGCAAATAAAAGAGATCCCGAACTTGCGAGCAAAACAGCAACCACAACAAAATAGGGATATATTTTTTTTCAAAAAAAAAAGACGGAAAGATAGTGATCCCAGGTTAGGAACCGTGCAAAGAGTAGTCAGATCAGGTTTGGTGGCCATTGTCCAATGCAAGCACATAGGAAGGCAACTCTCAAAGGGTAACTACTCCAGCCTTTTATCACATGGCTGCCCCCGTGAAGTTTCACTCAGAACAGGACTCATCGTGCAGCTGCAAACTTACAATAACAGCTGCACCAAAGTCTATAGGGAATAGTGAAATATAACTTAAGGGAAATTTTTTGCACGTGGTGAGAAAAAGGGGACATGACCGACACTCCATGCAACAACCAGTTTCACTGGATAGCAAGATATTTATAATAGAACTTCTCCATCAATTGCCCCTTGGTAATGGTACAAAGTTCACCGCAGCAGAACAAATTCAGCATGTTCTATGAAAATTGAAATGCACTACTCTTTTATTTCTATTATAAAATTATTCCAGATGACAAGCACAATAGATTGATGACCAACAAGTATGTGATAAAAACGGTAAGAACCAAAACGCGTGAGTTTTTCCCGCTGAGATTCACTAGGAACCACATGGACATTCATTGTGGAATTGGAAGCCAACCTATTCACCTTTCCCACACTCATGATACACACATATTCATAACCACAGACAGTGGACTGCACACCAAAAACTCAGTCAATCAAAGCCTTCTTACTGATAAGTGATAACCGTCTAAAATAATAGCAGCCTTAACCTGATAAGATTACAGGTATGATTTGCTAAGAAAGATCAAGATGAGACCAATGATGTCATATGCTGAAAGGAAGCCAGAAAACTGGAACAAATCAAAACTTTTGAATAGCACATACTGACAAGGGTTCCTTGACCCAATGGACTTAATACCTAAGGCACATGAAAAGTCCAGGAAAATGCTAGCAATTGAATGCACTTACAGAAGATGTGAAACTTAAGATAGTTCTACTACAGACTTGGTATCAACAAAAGGGCACTCAAATGCCTACCATGCCAGGAATGGAAAGCTGCCGCAAAGCTAACAAATAACAATATACAAGTCACACGGCCCGCCAGGGGCGGGGGTTGACTGAACAAGTTATCAGGTCCCAAGTTTAATATCATTTATAAGCTGCAAGTCCTTTCTTACTTAGTAGCAAGACAATTCAAAAGATTATATGAAAAGCTGACCTCATTACAAAACAATGACACCAGTAACATGGCAGATATAATGACCAAACGACAGTAATCGGAGGATAACTCGTACCAATAGGCAAGCATTATTTACTATTCTATTCTACTCGACTCCTCAGGTTTCAAAGCATTATGGACCATAACCGAAGAAGTGCAAAGGTTAAAAACCCCATCCATTTTGCAACTGTTCAAGGGTTCCAAAACATCTGCCAGTGGCAGAGCCACACTATCATCAACCGGCTCCTCCCAAGACCCCATTAAGAGGGCCACTGGGCGGCAGGCGGCCCTCCAAACTGTGGTATATTATGCTGCTCATAGTTTGCTTATGATAAATTTCTTGTATTTGTTGCAAGCATTCAGTCATTAATGACAGTAGTCGCTTGGTTCACAACTGTCTTCAATTTACTGTAGTTTGAAGTCTAAAATTTCAACATTTTTTCCCTTTTGACACTTTTACGTAGTAATTATATTGATGAGTATGTGGAAAGTGAAAACTTTAGCAGCTCAATATCTAATGCTTTCTTTCTTTCTTTTGTACCACATTTTGTCTTATATGAAAGTATCATACTTGAACCCCCCCCCCCCAAAAAAAAAAACTCCCCCATCCCAGTCTTTCTTTCTCATCTTTGTGTCCCCCACCCCTTTTCCCTCACTAGCTCTCTGTTTCTCAACAAATCGATATTTAGCCCCCCACCCCCCTCCCCCCCACTATGTCTAACATTTCCCAACCTACCACAGGTTGCACAAGGATTCTAATGCCTTTCAGGCCAACTGTTCAGAAGTTATGCTTTGACAGGTACCAGTCACTCTGTTTCTCAAGTCCTGCCGTGCCATAGATGAGGCTTTCCTCACCTCTGCTACTGTGCATTGATAGGCTGATAGCTAAAACTTACACTTACTTGGAACACCAGCCATGCTATAATGTGTTCTCTTACCACTGCCAGCATGAACATATGTGCAAAGGTTATGAAATTGTTGGAGCTTTCCCTCATCTTTCAGAAAGAAAATCTCAAGTTATAAGCTGATATTAATATAATGTTATATCAAACAGCAGGAGGCCAAGTCTTCCTACCCAAGCAGTTTTCTTTTGAGATCTGGAGTAGTTCACATAATCCATGCACAATGTTGTAATTTATGACATACAGAATTGAGGACAAGGAACAGGTATGGTACTATGGATGCTGACCACAGTTTAGGAGATGAACAAAGGCATGCCTTGTTCAGAGCATTTGGCATGTTTTATATCTGATCAGAAATGTCCCACTGTCACGTAGAATCCGGTCTCAATGGTTCACGCCCATGTATTGTGGACTGAAAGGAAGAATTTAACCAACCTAGGTCCTAACTAGAAGTCTAGAACTTTCAAATCTAGAAAACAAATCTAGCTCATATAACTGCCTCACATCTAACTATGATCGCATGTACCAAGAATGTTATACATAAAGCCCTTCCTAGTTCCAACTAGTAACTTATCCAAGCTACTTCCTCTTTCCTCAGTAAACAAGTGGCACAATATTCAGAGGCTACCTGAGAGTTCGAGCAATGTGGAGGATGGAGACCTGGGGGAGGTTAAGCCAATCAAAATCCACCAAACTAGGCAAATTATTATATGGTCCTAGGAGCAAATGTCTCACTTGCCACAGATGTATTTTTCTCCTAAGTGTATTTGTCATACAGACTATTTTATAATATACTTTTGTTAATGTGACCTTTGACAGTATATGCTCTCCTGAGCATGACACAGGCATTGACCAAACCACATCCCCTCAAGACAACTACACACCATTCATTCAAGGTCTACATCCCGTTCTCTGGAGTCAAAATCTTATTGCTCATGTCACGGGGTGCTTAAGTTCATTACTATTGGATTCAAGAGCCAAACTGATCAGACTCGGAATCGACTAACAAAGCACCAATGTATCCATCGAATCAAATGGGCACCAAAATTGCTCCACTTAGTCATCTTTCAAGCAATGCTGCGCATATAACGACCATTATACCTCCTTTCACCCACATAGTCCTCGTCTATAACCCACAAAGCACAGGCACAAACAATTACACTCAGCTCAACCCTCAAACAACAAACACCCCCCCCCCAAAAAAAACAATGCTACAGCCGATTGATAATCAAAAGCTATTTGATAATTATTCCAGTAGATTGATGTTTACTTCCAAAGGAGATGATTCCCGATTAGAAAGGCCAAAAGGGTATCCGTATCCCTAAATAAATTTCCAAATTGAAATCAAATTACATGGGTCTAGCTACGTCCTCGGCAATATTAACAAGACCAACATGAAAATTAAAGGGTACCCATAAAATGTTAAAGGGTGGGTGCAAAGAGATACCAACCTGGTCAGAGATGGAATGATGGGCAACCTTGTAATCCTGGTAAAGGACGTAAAGCCCAGCAGTGGAAGCCATTGCTGCTCCCGCGAAGAACGATGCTAACCTTACCCTCAGCACGTATCCCATGTCTTGGCCTCTCTCTCTCTCTCTCTCTCTCTCTCTCTTTCTTCTCCCTGGTTTGTTCCTTCGTCGGAGACCCTAATGCCTTTGAGGCCCTTCCGCCATTCTGCGATTCTCATCACTGGCGCACAACGTAGACATCGAAACGATGTCGTCCTCTTGCTCACCTCTCCTCTAAATATTGGTCTATTTTTGAAGAAAGAACATAATAATTTGCCTGTTTTTAGATCTATATCTAGCACTGAAAAACGGGTCGGGTTTGATCGACCCATTAAATAAACGGGACACTTTTCGTGTCGACTTTGAAAATAGCATAGATTTGCATAGAATTAAAAAATAACATGTTTTTACGTTAAACGGTCAAATCATGACGACTTTGAGTCGAAATTGGTTTGGGTTGGGCCAGGTTCGTGTTTCTTTGAGTAACTTCAGGTCGGGTTCGTAGGGCTGAGCACAACCGGGTACCCGGTCAATTTTTGCGGAACTGGTACCGGTACCGGTTGGACTGGGTTAGGGATGGCAAAAAGTTGGGGAATACCCGTCCCCGCTGGGGCCCCGCCCCGAAGTGGGGGGAAATCCCCGTTACCGACGGGGACGGGGACGGGGACGGGGAGGAAAATTAATCCCCGCTCGGGGATGGGGACGGGGACGGGGACATAGTTCAACCCGTCCCCGTCCCCATTTCCCCGCCGGAGATTTTGCCCCGTTCCCATCCCCGTCCGCAATTCCCCGATTGGGGAAAAATCCCCGCTTCCGCCCCCAATTTTAATTAAAATTACAAAAATAACTTTATTTTCAAAATTTTTAAATGAAACAACTAAGTTTATATATGTAATTTCTTTATAAAAATCCTAGGTATATATTGAATTTTGTACTCATGGCCGTAAAGAATTTAGAAGGTAGGGAAAAATCAGCGGGTAAAAATCCCCGTTGGGGCCCCGACGGGGATTAAATCCCCGTTGGGGATGGGGACGGGGGGGAATTTTTTCCCCGCAGCGGGGAACGGGGCGGGGACGGGGGGCGGGGATTCCAACGGGGACGGGGACGGGGAATATACTCCCCGTCCCCAACCCGCCCCGTTGCCATCCCTAGACTGGGTCCAAAAATTTGAGAACTGGTACCGGTACCTGGTTGGACCGGTTCCAGAATTTCTAGACCTGGTCCCAGAACCGGTTGGAACCGGTTCCACAACCAGGTACCCGGTACCTATCTTGGATTCTTGGGCATGTTTAATTTCATTTTTAATCAATTTTTTTTTTTTGGTCAAAAAAGCAAACCAGATTTGAGACAACTGGTGGGCAAAATTAAACTTCAAAGCCAAGGCTACTTGAACATATTTTCTTTTATATATATATATTTTTTTTAACTTCAACATATTGAACCGGGTACGGGGACCGGTTCCGGTTCCAATTTTTTAGGACCCAGTACCGGAACCGGTTGTAACCGGGTCCTGAATTTTGGAACTGGTCCCGGTCCCGGTCCCACTCTAACTGGGTCCGGGTCCGGGTCCAGAACCGCCGGGTCTGGGTCTGGGTCCGGGGAACCGGTTTTTTGGCTCAGCTCTGCGGGTTCGTATCAGGTTATCGTGTTGGGTCAGACTTTCCCGGCTCTAATTTTATCTTGAGGATTTCTGACAAGTTAGGTCATACGCATTTAGCTTAATTTAGCCAAACATATTTATCTCCCTGATCAAATGCTCCTTGAGGCCGACTAAGTTATTTCTTGAGTTTTAGAGAAATTAAGCATGCCCCCATCTAAAATCTAAAATAGAAGTAACATTTGGATATCAATTGGGTTCATAATAACTATGGTTAAGCATGCAAGCAATTATCCATCATAGAAAAAGAAAATAAAACATCTCATACAAATGACTCGCAAAATTATCTTGTTTTACTTGAATTTCCCTTTTGATCAAGTATTTGCATATCAATATGTCGTACAAATAACTCATAAGAAAAACATCAAGCATTTGCATTTTTACTTGATGTTCGCGTTATTTACGGTCTTAATGCTCCCTTGTCATTCTTCTCAAACATTAGTGTATAGAGGACCTCATGGACTATTAGGAATTGGGCAAGCATAAGCATAAAGATTTGTGTTTGGCTTTACGGGTAAAGCCTTCAAAGGCAAGACCTGAGTTCAATCACGCCTGCATTAATCCTGTGCCAGAAGCCCCCTCCAAGAAAAAAAAGAGGAAAAAGAGCAGAAAATAAAAGGAAGAATGCGACTATAGGGAGGCAAATAGTTTTAATCAAACTCTTTTGGCATTGAATAATAAGTATGTCATGTAAAATATATTTAGATGGAAGAAGGGGGTGAACATGTTAAGTTGGATGGGCATTCGATTCGGAGAATTTCTGCTCAGAGCAAGAAATCAATGAAGACCCTGAATTGTGGAACGGGTTCTGCTTCAAGCAAGCAGCTTCCATTCTGTGTAAGTGCTTGTTTTGTGAAAATTCGTGACATTGATGGAGTCATCAGCCTCGAAGAACATTCCTGTCAAGACCAGACAACAGTCAGTCGCTTATTAGTGCCAGTCGATGAGATGTCCACCAAATTAACACAAGTAGCAACACAAACTATACCAAAGCGTATGAAAGAGTTCCTCATGACTCATGACACAACTTTTCACGAGCAAGTTGATCTATGTGTACAGCGAAACAGTTGCCTATTAGTGCCTCTCGATGACATGTTCACCAAGTTAAACAGCAACAGTAACACAAACTATACCAAAGCGTACGAAAGAGCTCCTCATCAGATAAATTTCACAAACCAAGTTGATCTATTTATAGGCAAACGATTATTTACCACTAAATCAGGAGATGAGATGAAGACATGAACTTGGTGGAAAATGAAGAATCTGAATATTCAAATCTTTTTCATCTATCCGTCCATAAATATACTCAGCATCTTGAGCCCATAGCAATGCATATTATGTGTATTTCAGCCCACGGCTCAGAATTGAACTCTGAACCTTATACTTTTATTACATTCAGAGTCTGACACATTGGATGCATGCTGAACTACTTAGATCAATAGTTTGTTGTCATCATAACATTAAGTAGTTGGAAAAGATTTGGAACCATAAATGTACTCCAGCACTTGACTCAAAAAATCATATATTATGATAAACACGACAAGCAGCTGGAAGTGGAGTTCAAGTACATGTTGAGATATCAAGAGGCCAGTATTCCTCATCAGTAAGAATCTAGATATCACTTGTTTTAGTCAACAACACGCAACCAAGCTGTTGAACCTACTTGCATCCAAGTCTAGAACAAGTTCTGCCATCTAAAAGAGCTTGGACAAAATGCAATATGTAAATCATGCAATAAGATAAATGAATAAAATCTCAAAAAAATGCAATAAAGAAATGAATAAAATCTCCAAAAAAAAAAAGAAAAACTATCCTCTAGATACCAATGAAGCAGAAGGGGTTCTGTAATGCACAACATTATTATGCAAGTCCACAAAAAAAAAAAAAAAAGAACACTAGTAACAGCATAGCAACCACCATGAGCACATTACGAGAATTTGTGAGACTACCTGCTCTGCTGTTTACCAACAAAATTAGCACCAGCCATCACATGAATTGGCCCCTTGCTTTGTGGATTGAGCAAGACAGATCTATCAGAATGTAGACCATTTTGGGCAGGCGCGAACAGAGACTGGCCAGGCCTGATGTCAGAGCCATTGAGCTCAAATGGATCCTTTGACTTGCTCAAAACTTTCACGTTCAGAAGGCCTCCAGATGTATTGAAACCAGAACCATTGGAATGGAGGCTCTGAATTGCTGAGGAATGATTACTATCAGCAGAAGTTCTCACTCGGCCAACTTGGGCAATCGGTGTAATAGCAACAGAAGGAAAAAAGGACAAGTAAGGAGAAGAGGCAGTAGCGGCAGCAGCAGCAACTTTCGCCACTGCAGCAGTAGCAGCAACAATCCCTTGCGCCCCTTCTCTAAGTTGAATGTAGTCCCCTTCAATTACAAAAAGCTGCACATGCAAAGTGAGTCTTGTAACTCCTCTCCGGCAGCTCACATGCATAGAATCACAAACACAAAGTATTTGAAAGGTAACTTACTTCAGGGTGACCAGCCACAAAGTCATCAAGCTTTCCATACGTCCTTTTATAGTCATGCCAGTGAAGAGGTGCAAGCATCTTTCCCAGCCTATTTGGCAGCTGCAACACCATCCATCAGGACCAAATTTTCCGGAGGATTTGAACAAATACAGAGGTAGTTGACAGTGCAGCATACTAACCGTTGAACTAATATGAATCTTGCCTCCAGCTGGAATAGTTCGAACAATGCAAGCTAACAATGCTCTTTCATCAAGAAGTACAGTCTCTGTTCTCTTTCCAGTCAACAAAGAATTTGCTGGGGTAGCTGAAACAAACCCTTCAGATAATCCAGCATCAACAGCACTGTTCATTGTAGCATCAGCAAAATGCACAGGATGACCCGATGCTTCAGATGCTGATGCATTGGCAGCAGAATCTAGTTCTTCTGTTGCCAACTCCTGATTTTGTGGTCTGTTATCAGCAATGTTGGTGGCATTGTTCTCCAGAGCCTGCCAAAATTTAACAAGTAAATGAATAACCAAATTTAAATTACCTTCAGATTATTATGGCACATCCAACAGAAACAAGGCACGTGTTTACTTTCTTCGCTTTCTTGCATCAAAGCACATCCAAAGTAAACTTCAGTAGAAGCAAAGTTAAGATTTACATGAAAGACAAGCCCAGCAGCTGTCTAGACTTTTCTTGGTAGCAGTGCTAGGCTTCTAATTCCCCTCAATAATCCAAAATGAGAGAATTAGTAGTTCCACTGCATCAGTTAGCACTCAATACTAGTAGTCTAATTTCCCTTCCTACTGCCCACAGCCTACATCAGATTGAGCCAATGTTCAGCAATCACAAGTTAAAGATTAAACTACACACTGAATTTCTCCAATCCTGTTCCAAAATTCCAGTAGAGAAGCAGTCTGCGAGTTCGAGAATTAATAATTTTTATTAGAAAAGAGTCAACCTATGGGAAAACTGAGAAGATCATGAATTTACAATTCAGCCATTTCAGAATGTCCAGCTTTAAATCTAGAACAGGTTCAAAACTGGGACCTTTCATACTCATATCAAGCCAAAAAGAACTTCAACAAAATTTTTCCACATTCATAGGCAAATGAGCAAAGTAACACCTAAAAACTTCGCTAGTTCTACATACCATGCTCCTCTAAAAAAGTTTTGTCTAACCCACAGTTCTACTCAGTTCAATGAAACCAAATACAAGGTTAGTGCACCCAAATTTACAATAAATGCATGCAGTGGCACATAGGAAGCAAACCTTGATTTCACTAGTTTGATTATGAGGCTCCAAGCGCAATGCCTCAGAGAACTGGGAAGAAATCTGCTGCAGACTATGTTGAGTCTCGGGACCAACCAAATAGCTTTTCTCAATGGATTCAACAGTCTGTGAAGACAAACTCTTTTGAGTACAGGAACATAATCAATTTGATATACACAAAATGCGAACTTCACAAGAAATCATGGAACTTTATAAGCAATTAATATAACCTTTGCCTCCTCTGCAGGGGACATTTGCGAATTAGGATTTACTCTTTGGTTCATATGAGCATGCAAATAGTCTGGGTGCAGATCTGTTCCATTGGCAGATGACTCATAACTATAATTGGACTCTGCCCTCATGGGGTTTTCTTCAGTCTGGGACATTGCATACTGGTGCTGCGAGGAGATTGGAAGACCTTCTGAAACAGCCTAAGAACGAAAAGAAAAATCAGGGAAGTGATAAATGGTCATATTGACGTCCATACAAGTTAGAATTACAACACAATATACACCTGTTGGTTCTGCCACTGTTGAAAAGAAGCCATTGCAGGAACAGAATGGACATGGTTAACATGGGACTGGGCGACATGTGTTGGGACAGAGTGATTGGCCCCCTGTTGATGCATCACATATGGATGCAGCGCAGATAACTGTCCAGGTGGAAAATATGATGGCATCCCAAGGATGGATGGAGCAGTAACTGGAAGAGTAGCAACATGGTTTGTCTACAAGAAAAGCAAAAGGTTCCAGTTAATGAGCTCTACAAAAGAATGTATGGAATCTAATATAAAACATAAGTAATAACTAATAACTTTCTTAATGTATAAAGACTAATCCCAGGAAGGGGCACAATTCAAGCACTCATATGATACAAAAAGCTATATTTAGTTTAGAGGACAAGATTTTGGCATATAACATGCTCAACATGAAAGCAATTTCTAATCTTCCTGTCTAGTTCTGTGGTTTGTTGTGATGCAAGTACACGCTTGGGAGATTGGAAGTGTGGAGGTCATCACTATCAATTCCCAGTTTCCCACCTTCTCTGATTAGCAAAGCAATCATTTTACCTTCAATTCTTTCTTACACTTTTGTTTACATCAAGAGCTCCACAGTGCGCTTAGCTGTAAACTTCCAATGCAATAAGGGTGTTGCAGTGGTGAATCTTGCTTATTCACTTATTCTTCCAATAATGCAGTAATCAAAAAATACAACGCAGATCTTCTCTCAACTAAACACTGAGACAACCAGAAGTAATATCTTGTGGATTATCTGAGGGAAACCTAGAATTTCTTTGAAGCTCATGCAGGCCACATCCAAAAAGGAAGAAAGGGGGAGGTTCAAACTTGACCAATTGACACTTTAGCATCCTAAGGTATGGCCACAACTTTCTGAAAATAACAATTTCATATCCTGAGGTTTTAATGAAGTTGTAATCTAATCCTCTTTCTTCATAAAACAACCTATAAATTATTTTTGACCCCAAAATAGGACATTTTTTGTACTTTAAATTTTTGTTTTAAGAAGTTACGCGCCCTATATGTGGTACCAACAACGCCGCACAGCGAGCTGTGGTAAGGGCAAACAACAACAACAACAACAACAACAAACTCCCAAAGTGGGTCCCGCTTTCGCGGGGTCTGGGGAGATCCAGCTGTAGGCAACCTTACCTCTACTGGTATTCCTACCCATAGAGTTTCTGAAATATCCAAATGTACTAATACCAACATAGAGCTGTGGTAAGGGCAATAGTACGATTATTATAGTCAATTAAAAATATCCAAATGCACTAATACCAACATAGTTTCTGAAAAACTAATAAAAAGAAAGTGAATTAGAAAAGTATCCCAACTTGGGGGCCAACATATACTTTCTAGAACTGCTTGTTAAGAAAAGGACTCAATTATTCATACCTAATATTCTCAGGCAGACAGGCACTAAATTATTATTTTAAAAAACTTATGGACCACTTTATTCACTTGCCATACCTCAAGGAACCAACGTGTCAATCGTTCACAGAAGTCTACATTGATAAATCCTATCCGACAATAGTAGAGTTCTACTTGCAAAGCTAAGTGATTTGGAAGCTCAAAATGCCTAGTCTAAGTGAAGCCATCAAATGGAAAGGCACTATCACCAGTCAATGAGGTCACAAGGTGGAAAAATTGAACATCACAATACAGACCAGCACAGCTGCTGTCTAAGAAGCAGGATGAGACACATTATGTACAAAAGCTTAAGCACTTGTGTCAGACTCTAACAGAATTGATTTACAGTTATTGATGAATTTGAAATAAAAAAGATAATATTTTTCTGCTGTCTTTCTCATTGATCCTGTCACCACCCCTGGTCCACCAGAGCATATAATATCCGAGAAGGCAAGAA
>JACYFF010031952.1:99309995-99402950 GCA_017589665.1 Selenicereus undatus | reverse complement strand
CCCCCCCCCCCCCCCCCCCCCCCCAAAAAAAAGGTTGTTGCAAGATCAGGTTCTTCAAAGTCACAGGACAAGGTTGCATGCATCTAGATCAGAGTAGTGAACAAAAAAATCAATCAATTCCAGCAATGTTCACTGGAATCATCTTTTTTAAAGTTTCCATGAATATCTATTTGATTGCCAACAAGCAGAAATATGTATAAAATCTGAATACTTAGATCCACAACTGGCAAGTGACACCTGCTTAAATAATTTGTTTCTACACAAACTTGACTCTCTGCAGGTACTTTATCCTACAAAGACACTTCATGATGACATGGTGTTCACCAACCCCACTTAAGAGATGATTAAGCACCAATGATCTACCAGTTCATGGTTGACACCAACCCGAGGACCTTTGTTTCATGTTCACATGAATTGTTTTATTCAATCCTCAATTGTTCCTGACATAACATAGCAACAATATTGCTCCTCCCCCCACCAAAAAAAGGGGGGGGGGGGAAATGAACCTCTGAGGAAGGAGAAAAAGGAAGCCTATCCTAAAGCAACAATTGCCACATCTTCACATCTTTCTCTCACTTACAGAGAACACAAAAAGAATTAGATGGGCAGAGCTTCAAGTGACAATGGAAAGCAGAAAAATAACGTCATCAATAAGCCATTTTTCCAAACATTAACAGTAATGAAGCGGATAGGAATCCCCACCTGTGCTGAAGCATTGCCAGATGAAATAACTGTCTGGGAATTGTCTGAAATTCCATTTGGAAGACTCCCAGAAATAACATTTGTCATAATACCTCCGTTGGCTTCAAGATGATGTCCACCATTTGATCCCACATGAGAGCCATCACTAGAGCTATTTTGAGAGAGAATTGATTCAGCATTATAAGTCCCACTCTTTCTTCTAGCACCAGCCAGCTCAAGCTGAAGCCGTTGCATCGCCTGCACATGCAGCCTCTCCATCTCTGCAAACTAATGTTTCAAGTGCTTCTAGGTTAGAAAACAGTGCGAACTCACTCCCATGCACACAGGACACATGTATGCAGAGACATTAGAATCCAAACACAGCCATGGCACAAGCTCGAAGAAAAAAAGATGGATATAAAATGCACCCAGAACAGCTAGTCTAACTTTTCCCAAAAGGAGCAAAGTGAATGGAAGAATAAAAACAAGACCATAGTTCACAGGAATAGATGCTAAGATCATGAGCATAATCCAAAATGACTAGGTCATGCTTGCAAACAGTTTGATGTAAATGTAAAATTCTAACAAGTTTATAAGTCACTGAGTCAACCTGTCGTTGGCAACCAAGCCAAAGCTGGTTATACTGCTCAGTGCGTTCTCGTAGCTCAGCTTGCAATGTACTTGATTGTAAAACATCAATTTCCTGCACTCTTGCCATCCAAGATTGAGCATCCCGTATCTGTTCATCCTTGTACACAATGGTCTCTTTAGCTACCCTATTCTGTCAATAAAAATATCGCGGTGCTCATAAGCATGGAGCGTGATACCAGCAGAACCAACCAGCATAGTTGACTGGATGCAGCAATCCCATCTAATCACTCTCACAAACCCTCTCGTAAATAGAGAAGATTAACTCAAAGAGAGTAAGAACGCCAATAACACTAAATGATGGGGGAACAGAAAAGGTGCACTTTTACTTATCAGCAGACCTGTTCTTGCAATTCCAGCAACTGCCTCTCCTTATCTTGAAGATGTTCTTGAAGATCATTCATCTGCTTTATATGATGGGCTCTCTCAGCTTCAATGCTATCACGCTCCCTCCTGTACAGAAGCAAAAGAAAACATTGTCGAATATTACTTTGAGTAAAGTGTACCAGCATATCCACAGGCATACGCTAAAAAATTTTTTAAAAAAAAACCCTTCAATATTAAATGAAGGAGCACAAAGGACCAAAAAGGATCAATTTTCATTCATGAAACTGAGAATTAGGTCTCACAGACTAGAGAGCCTCACCGGAAGGTTGCTAATTCTTTGTTTTGCTCCCTTAGTAGGTCGTCCTTTGCCCATGCCTAACAAAGATAGAATTTTGAACAAACTACTTCAAGGAAAGCAAGCTTATTCACTGCCAGGAAAATGGACATGATGCTTCTCAAACTAACCGCTTCGTTGTCCAATCTAACAGCATGTAGTTCTCTTTCCTTCTCCTCCATCTTCCTTTCAAGTTCATGTATGGTCTGTTGCCTTTCACAAAGTTGCTCCTGTCAAAACCAACCAAACCCACATATCAATATACAAAGAAGCACAACAATGATCAAAGTATGCAGCTAGGAGAGTTATTTGAGTTATTTGAGAAAACCTGTAGCCTTGCTGAGACGTTGGCTTGCTCTTTAAGCCTAACCTCAAGCTTATTCTGAATTCCCATAGTCTCAGACTTTGCAATCATTTGAGCACGAAGCTCAATCTCCATTTGCTGCAGTTCTTCTCTCTGCCTGTCTACACTCTGAATTCTTTGCTGCAGAACCCCATCATCAACCCCCATAATTCCGCCAATTTGTATGGAACAGAAGTCCACAACATCAAGAGCCTCTTGTCCATGCTGAACCTTGTCCAAAAACCCATATTAAATTTCTTTCACTGACCCCCCCCCCCCAAAATCCATCCGTAAAATAAGTACTACATTTCAGCAAACACATAGATTACCTCATGTATCGTTCGTTCATCAGACTGCCCTAGCTTGGACCTCTCTAACTCCTACATACGAAGCAAATGAGCTGTCTAGATGATACACAAACCCTAACTTTTTCACCAAAGACCTAAATTCTCAAACCAACACAACAAATGCACACAATCGAGAACAAAGATTTGTTACCTGGCTACCCGCGTTCTGAACGGATAGTTCAGAAACGACGCGCCACTCCTTACGCGGCGGCGGCGGTCCAGCATTCCCTGAACCGGTGGCAACCTCCATCTTAAGAACCCAAAAAAAAAACCCAATTTACGAGAAAATGGTGAAAACCCTAAAAAGATGGAGCATCAAAAGACGTCGAGGATTGAAAATGCAGGTCGGAGAGCATGTGAGAGACGATCGAGGAGAGGTCTGAGGAAGGAAGTGAAGAGAGAGAGGGGGCGTAGAGTGAGAAGTGGGGGATTTTGGTGGTTTTGCAAATGAAGGGTTTTGAAGAACAGTGTGAAGAGGGCGATCGTTGACGAGAAGAGAGAGAGAAAAAGAGACTCCCGCCATTTATAGGGGCGGTTCTCGGCCGGGTAACATGGTTAGACTACGCTCACGCAGTGGCGCGTGCCCGGAAAGTGCTTGGGTGTTAATCATTGGATTGGATTATTCTCTTTTTTAATAAAAAAATTTATTTTATTTATTTTAAAGGGTTAGGCCTATTTTTTTTAGAGCTGAAAAATAGATCGAATCGAATCAATCTATTTAATAAATATATTAATTTTGTATCAATTTTTAAAATATTTTAGATTTGCTCCAAATTAAAAAACAAGTTTTC
Source organism: Selenicereus undatus (assembly GCA_017589665.1). Taxonomy (NCBI): domain Eukaryota; kingdom Viridiplantae; phylum Streptophyta; class Magnoliopsida; order Caryophyllales; family Cactaceae; genus Selenicereus; species Selenicereus undatus. Next base: position 99,399,479 of record JACYFF010031952.1, on the reverse strand, counting down.
ATACTAAACAGTCAAATTGTGTCGGCTTCGAGTTAAGATCGGTTCAGTTCGGATCAAGCTCGTATTTCTCTCAGTAACTTCAGGTCATGTTCGTGTCGGATCATACATTCTCAACTCTAGTTTTTTTTATTGGTAGATTTTAATGTGTCAATTTCAATCCGGTTCAACTAATTTTAACAAAAAAAATTCAATTTCGACCTACTTCAACCAAACTTAATTCACTTTTTTTTTAAAATACCAACTTCAACACATCATATAAAAAAAATATACCAACTTCAATCCATTTCAACCAACCTTTACCACTTCAATAAGAAAATATCAACTCCAACTTACTTCAACCAATCTTAATCAATTTCACCCATTGCCCAACTCATATTTCCCAACGAAAAGAACGGTCCCTAAGTCTAGGACATCATTCTTCCAATATGTACAATCTGAAGAAGTCTTAGCCAACATAACGTATTTGTGAATTAAGTATTTTCCTATATTATATCAAAGACGGTGGAAAATTAAGCATTACCTTATACAATCTTGCATCTTTCTTAATGATAAATATGTATAAAAATAAAAAAAAAAGCTCACTATAATCTTGAGTCCATGCTTTGCCAAATGTCCGACCAATCAGTATTGGGACATGTCTCCAAATCCAGTCTCACAGTGGCGAATCTAGAGTATTTGGTCAGGGGTGTCCATCTATTAAAACTAATACAATACATTGAATATCCACCTTTTTTGCAACAATGCACCTTCGGTAATTAGTATTGTTATGTATAAAAATTGAATAAGGCTTAACAAGTACTATCAAATTATAAAGCGGGATTAAAAGATTTTAGTAATTAGAACAAGTATAATGAGATAATGTAATAAAATTCCGTGCACTCCATATATATGGTGTCATACATAAGTCAAATATAATGTGTATACTATAACAATTGTAGTAGTTGGACAAAACTATAAATTAAGCATAAACAAAGATGATGTTAGTAATTCATACGTCAAATTTACATGGTACAAAATTAACAAGAATAGCTAGTAAATTAGTGATAATATATTAATTAGTTATATTAAAATATCGCTTATAACAGCCCTTCCCCCCCCCGTCTTATAAGATGTAGAGTTAGTACTCAATACGTATTCTAGACAACATAACCTATTTTGTCATTTGCTTTGGACTTTGGGTTACATAAATTTTCATAATATTATTATGCTTGCATTGATGAATTGTTAGAATACTTGATGTAGGTGTTTGTTGAGACATGACACAGCAATAAGATCATAATGACAAGTGTGAGAGACAAGTTGGAGATTTGACTTCTCTATTAGCATGCAGAGAGAGAGAGAGACCCCCCCCCCAACTGCATAAAGAAATCAAATATGGCATAAACAATTAGGGTAGGTTGTCAACTTTTAATGAAATAATGCAAATGAGCTACTTGTCTTTTGGGCTCTCATTATAATACATCCAAATTCCAAACATTTTTATGGGTTGTCCAATTGTGTTATTGGTAACGGAAAACTATGGGTTTCAAAAGGGTATTAAAGAGGTTTTTTGGGTTACGGGTGTCCATGGACATCCCTTCCTTCCACATAAATCCGCTCGTGCCGTTTCATTAACCTACATTGTGAGGGGTCTTAAACACGCAACTTCACCAAGCCTTGTTTATGATGAACTAATCGGCAACTTCATCATGCATCTCTAGTGTTAATGTCTTGAGTATGTCTGCGTGTTTACAAGCTGGCCTTTATGTTATATTAGAACTTGGAAAAAGAAGTGAAGTTTAAAAGGCTTAACACTCGTACAACAACAGCAACCCTTATTGTTAATTCCGCTTTTGTGGGTAGGTTCAACGCTTGTAATCTTAAGAATAGAATTTTCCATAGTAATCCCCAAAAAATCTACGTATGTATAAGAGAACTTTGTCCCACATAGTCGAACATAAGAAATGATATTGAGTATATAAGTTTTATGCCCACAAGGCCTAACAATAAGGTATTTCGCTTTTGGCCCCAAGTATTTATAAATTATTAGGGCAAATATTGGACTTCCCAATGAGGAGTTTGTGTTGTGTGACTTTGGGGGTGGTTGTTAAATTTGATGTCACAACCAACCCCCTTCTTCAATGTTTGGACAATGTCGAGACATACTATGCAGTTTTTATGAGAACCTTGATCTAGTAGGGGAGTGGGTGGTGCCGAGATGGCTACCAACGACAACATGTAGTGGGCTAATGCCTTTGGAAACCAATTCCCCAATGAGGAGATTCACTTTGCCAAGACCAACAAAACTAATATCAAGTTTATAAGATTCACGCCTGCAAAACCTAACAGCAAGATCTTCCACTGCTAGCACCGAGTACTCATAAGTCACATGCCAATTGTTGAACTTACCATACTAATAGGTTGTATTCTGTGATTTCGGGGCTAATTCGTTACAACATGTAATAAGTATTAAACCCAATTGTAAACACTCTACTTTAATCAATTGTACCATGTAATTTGATTCATTCGTTAAACTTAGACTACCCGTTCTAGTCACATAACACCACCCCGAACTCTCATACAACTAAGCATCCTAATGATGCAAGCTATGCAACATCTACATAACTACATCTATTCTAGGAATTGGAGATTTATCTTTCAGTTCATTGAAGATGATCATCTTGATCATTTTAAAGTCAAATGCTATTTACATCCGTTTATATCTAATCCAATCAACTTAGATAAAACACATCAATATATACTTACATTCTATTTAGCAACTGCAACCAAATCAATGTATCAAATTGCATAAAATGAATACATACATTAGTAGAGTCCATGTAATAAAACATAAAAAGGCAGGAGAATTAGAGACTAGCTAGGTAAAGGGCTAAGGCATAGGAAAGGAGTGAAATAATTATTATAGGGTTTCTTTTGAAAATGGTAGATGTGTTTTTCCAATTCTACTCTTGATGATACGTGTTATCAATAACAACATCAAATCGTACGTAACTACTACAATAAATGTACTAATTAATGAAGAAGTGCACGTGATATGTGCCCAAAATTCGACATAAGTGTAAATACATGTATCTCACAAACTTTCAATGGCAATTTACTGCTCTGGTGTGGTCACCCTACCCGTTTTTGTTATGTTATGTTGCCTTGTGTACTTATCTCTCACAAAATTTCGCCATACTTTTCCAACACCTCTGTGCCTTTTTAATAAAATAAAGTTATTAATAAACTTTAAAAAAAATCCGAGAAACTATTTCCTTTTTTTAGGTTTATATGAATCAACATTTCTATTAATAGGAATGGTCATAAGAGTGAGATACTAAAATTGCCAACATTTTAATCACCCTAAACGCCACTAAAGCAAAAGTCATACATTCCATACTAAAAGATATTATTATTGTTATTATGCATGCATTAAAAAGATGCCATTTTAAATGTATTATAATCACGAGACTTCATGTCACATACATGTAACAATACATCTTATTCAATTCGTTCACATAATGGTACAACACATTATATATATTGTATTTAAAAGGAGTGAATCATAATCAACTAATATTAAAATTCTTATCTGGTGGAGACTAACACTAGATATACAAATGACAATGGCGGATCTAACTTTTTCCTTTTAATTAGCAGCATTATTAATTTTATAAGAGAAATGTCCACAGATAACAATCAAAATTTTAAATTTTAAGTAAATTATCGGATACTAAATAATTTTATTATCAATTATGAATCATCCATAGCTAAAACATAATAATTATCACAACCGTTTATATAAACGAATAATTATCGGGTATTAAAAAATATAACCCTAATGTATAATGCCTTATTTAAATAGAATTATATGTTATAATTTTGAATAATTTTTCCTTGCTTCCATTTCAATTTTCAACAAATTGCAATCCATTTGGACATTTGATTTTCAAATTAGTGGTGTTTAAATAATGCGAATTTGTCAACAGCCGACCCATCCTGTAACAGCTCTCACCTTCCTGCCTTTGACTGGTCATTAATCCCGAGTCAACTCATTCTCCCATTACATGGCGCACGCCTTCCTTCTCAGCAACGCCAAGCCATTCACACCTCAAAAGTCACAGGCCGGTGACCCTAACACCCAACCCCCCCCCCCCCAAACAATTTAAACTCTCATTCCCGTTTCTTCTTCCTTTTGTTCTCCATATCAAAAAACCCCTCTTTCTCTCTCTAGATTTTAGGCTGGCAAACCAGTGTCATTCATTACCCACCGTCGGATTCCCAGAACACCCTTTGACCTGATTGCGCGTGAGGAATCCTGACCGTCCGATGGGACAGTGCTACAGCTCGAGGTCCTCAGTAGTCAACGATGCCGGTGGTAGCGGCACCGGCCCCGCCGTCGAGACAGTTCCTGCGCCGAGCACATCTGGGCGGCAGACTCCGGCGGCGCCGTCTCCATGGCCGAGTCCGTACCCAGCTGGGGTCAACCCAACTCCGTCCCCGGCGAGGACTCCTGGGAGGAGGCGGATGCGCTGGCCCTTCCCACCCCCGTCGCCGGCGAGGCCGATCATGGCGTTGATGCGGCGGCGGAGGAATAGCAGCGCGGCGGAAAGTGGGGCGGCGACCCCCGGAAGAGGGCAGGAGGAGGAGAGGAGAGAGGGGGAGGAGGAGAGAGAAAGTAGCAGGCTTGACAAGAATTTCGGGTACCCTAAGAATTTCGGTGCAAAGTATGAGTTGGGGAAGGAAGTGGGTCGAGGGCATTTCGGGCATACGTGCTTGGCAAAGGGCAAGAAAGGGGAGCTCAAAGGTCAGTCTGTTGCTGTGAAGATCATCTCCAAAGCTAAGGTGCGGTGGTATGTGTTTTTTGGGGTTTATTTGCTTAATGGGTTTAAAATTTAAATTTTGAATCTTGATGTGTACAGTATTCTAGCTCATGCTTTGAATTGGTACAAGAGTGTTAGACTTGACTGATTCTTTTGTGATTGTTGAGAAATTTATTGCCAAACCCATTGGAAGTTGGCCGTCTATTATGTGATTGTTGTTTTCGATTATGGTTTTTACAAATGAAGATTATAGATATAATGCAGCTTATTGCATTGTATTTGAGAGGGGTTCTTGGTGAAATTGTGGAGTTGCATGGACGACTCTCATATTTTCATCGTTCTGTGTGTCTGATTGTGTTTTTGCGTGCTTAGATAATGACAAATTCCTTAGAGTCTAAGTGAGGATTTCGGTTAGTTGATGGAGAACTATGAAATATGAAAATGGGATAAAGATTGTTTTTCGATTCTGTGCCCCGATTGCCAAAATTAGAGGTTTGAAAGGGTCTGGCTTATTCAGCCTATGCTGTGTTTCACATGCTTCAGTTTCATAGGTTTCAATTTTGGTTATTGATTCTTCCTTTTAGTTGATTAGGGGGCTTTCTGCTTCATGGAACATATCTGGAATAGGCTTTTTTGTACTGGTTATGCATAAAAGTGCAACGATGACTGAACTGTTGACATGTGGCAGATGACTTCAGCAATTGCAATTGAAGATGTTCGTAGGGAGGTGAAGATATTGAAAGCATTGTCTGGACATAAGCATATGCTCAAATTTTACGATGCATTTGAGGATGCTAACAATGTCTACTTAGTTATGGAGTAAGTAATGTATCTGTGCATTCTCAACAGCACTTGATGATATTAATGTCTTGAGTTTCCAGTCTCTCATAATCTGATAGGCTTAAGGCGCCTTGCCCAGCCTGCACATACTTGCAGTAAATAATGATACTAATGAAGCAAATTTATCTGAATTCAATTTGGTGACTTTAAATTCTTTTATGTTTGGGCTGTAATTTGCTCCTTTTTTTTATGTTATATTTCTTTCCGTAAATTTTTGGATAGTTTTTTCCTAAGTTAAAGACTATTCTCAAATGAGACCTATATTTTGTTGCAGATTGTGTGAAGGTGGTGAGTTATTGGACAGGATTTTGCAAAGGTATTCTTGAAGCAGTCTCAATTTCATGGCCTTTCAGGGTCGTGGGGGCTGGTATTTGGTACTGCTGTCCAGATAGTTGAATAACAATCCTTGGCTTGCTTTATGATACAGAGGCGGAAGATATACGGAGGAAGATGCTAAAGGGATTGTGGTGCAGATTTTGTCTGCTGTTGCATTTTGCCATCTTCAAGGTGTCGTGCACCGTGATCTAAAACCAGAGGTATGGCATTAGCGATGGTTGGCTTGGTGCATTAGAGAGGTTGTAGTTTTCTCATCTTATTTGGGGGAAAGATTAACATGGAAGTTTACTAACTATTGGGTTACCCTGATTTATTGGCAGAATTTTCTTTTTGCTACTAAGGATGAAGATGCTCCCTTGAAAGTTATAGACTTTGGTCTTTCTGATTTCGTGAGACCAGGTGATGATTGCCCCCCTCCTTCGTGATTCTTCTTCTACATCTGAAATGAAAAAAATTCTTGTTAAGCATGCCTAATATTCATAGATGACGCCCCATTGTTCTAGGCCCGCTCCCTGTGGCTTTCGCACTAGGATTTCATTCATCTCTTCTTGTATCCCGATGGACTATAGTCCCTTTGACAGACTCCGAAGGAAGTTTGCTTAGATCACATAGTTTAGTCCAACCTGTCCTGTACTCCTGTCCATTTTTGATACTATTTGGAAGCCAAGGATTCATGTGGATATCCCCATTGCTGTCTATGATTTGGTCAGAAGTACTTCTAACATATCAGCAATCTTCGTTTGCTATATAGGATTCCATTCAACTTCCACCGTCTTGCTTTATTTACTAAGATGTCCCTGGTTTTGGCTTATTGGTTTTTTTGCTAGCCAGTCCAGCTGTTCTACTGACACAGACACACAGACACACAGACAATATCCTGCCGTTGTGGTTAATACTTGCCACCAAATGTCAAGTGGTTGTACTAGGAAGACTGGTTTAGTGGTTTGCTTTTCTTCTGGCCTAGTCAATAAGCCTCTTTTTGTATGCAGATCAAAGGCTTAATGATGTAGTTGGCAGTGCATACTATGTTGCCCCTGAAGTGCTACATAGATCATACAATGTCGAGGCAGATATGTGGAGTATTGGTGTCATAACATATATCTTACTATGTGGGAGCAGACCCTTTTGGGCACGAACTGAGTCAGGAATATTTCGTTCTGTGCTACGGGCTGATCCAAATTTCGATGATACACCTTGGCCGACCATATCAAAAGAAGGAAAAGACTTTGTTAAACGTCTACTGAACAAGGACCATAGAAAAAGAATGACTGCTGCACAAGCCCTAGGTGAGCAAATTTATTAGTCGTGAATTTTTCTTTCTTAAAGGTCTTCTTTCTGTTGAAATATCAATGTGTATCCTTGAGTAAGTAACTGAAATGAATTATTTTGCAGCTCATCCATGGTTAAGAGAGAAAAAGTGCCCCATTCCTTTGGATATATTGATGTACAAGTTAGTGAAGTCATACATTCGTGCTACACCTTTTAAACGTGCTGCCTTTAAGGTAAGAATTGCTGTATTATTTGATCCACATTGTTGAAGTGTCTCATAAAAAAGATGGACTTTTTTGTATGAGGTCCAGGATTCTAGATCACAAATTGAAAATGATTAGGAGTTGGGACAGAGAGAGGATGCTAGATGATGTATTTTCCTCCATATAAGAATGATTATATGTTTGCCTTCTTGTGAGTTGTGCTTGCAGGCTCTCTCAAAAGCTTTGACAGAGAATGAAGTTTTCTACCTTAATGCCCAATTTAGGCTTCTGGAGGCAAAAGGTGGCAGCATCTCTCTTGAAAATTTTAAAGTGGTGGGTGCCCCTCTGCCTTCTTGTCACTGGTCTTTCAGATACATGGGCATAGTAATCCAGCTTATTGATTGCGATGTAATCATGTGTAGGCTCTCATGAAAAATGCAACTGATGGTATGAAGGAGGCAAGAGTTGCTGATATATTGAATATGGTAAGGAAAGCTTGATGTAATAAGGTTCCTTAATCCCCATAGAGCTAATGCTTGATAAAGATGCACCTTGCACTTTCCTGTTTGCCATGTTTGGTTGCTGATGTGATTGTTTTGCTTCATTATTGGACCCAGCTCTCTCTTTCTTCCTTCAGCCCCCCCCCCCCCCCCCCCAAAAAAAAACCGAAAAGTAAGTGGATGGCAACAATTATCTTCATTTATATCTCACCGTATAAGCCTAACGTAGCATTTGTTGTTACTCTTTCCTGGACACCTATTCTTCAATCACCAGTGACATGATTTTCAACTTTCAGCTTTATGTGAACTTGAGGTATCAATAACCTCTTTGCTATCTTCCTCATATGTAATTTTGTTCCTCTCTCCCTAGACAATACAAACTATGGTCTTATGCATTACAATTAAAATGTTCTATGTAGATTGAACGGGAGATATCAATAATCTCTTTGCTATCTTCCTCAGTTGTAATTTTGTTCCAATCTTCCTAAATGACCCAAGCTATGAGTGTACGCATTACAATAAAAATGTTCTATGTAGATGGAACCGCTTTCTGCAAAAAAGATGGACTTCGAGGAGTTCTGTGCTGCAGCAATCAGTGTATATCAGCTTGAGGCTCTTGAAGATTGGGATGGAATTGCTGCCACAGCATTCGAGTATTTCGAGCAGGAGGGTAATCGAGTGATCTCACCGGAGGAATTGGCAAGGGTAAGCCCTTAGTTTCTCATCTCTAGTTCTCCACATGTGTCAGTGTATCATTTCAAAATGATATCCCCTGATCTAATTCCATTTGTCGTGAGTAGGAAATGAATTTGGTCCCGGCAGCTTATGCATTAGTCAAGGATTGGATAAGAAGCTCCGATGGCAAATTAAATTTTATCGGTTACACCAAATTTTTGCATGGTGTGACAATACGGAGCTCCAACGCAAGACGCCAATAGCCTTTGAGTTTGAGCAGCCTTGCAAATTCTGTAATTGTGTTTGCTTAGGTAAAACTAGATCTAACACTTCATTATTTTCGGGGTCTAAAATCCTCGCTTCATCTTGTGGTGTTGATTGCCAATTAAAATAGGCAGCTTTGCTATGATTGTCAACCGATTCTTCTCTACCCCCTCCACCCTCGCGAGCCCTCTTTGGGTTTCTGTATCTTTATGCTGTAAATTTTGGATGTACCCAGAAGCTATGTGTGAAGCTTCTCGGAAAAATTTGACCGTAATATTCAGCTGTTACATGCATTTAGCTGAGTTCCTTCTGCTCATCCTCTGTTGTAGAATGTACTTTGAACATATTTAGTCAGCTATGTTAAGAAATCTGACTGATATATTCAGCTGTTAGAAAATTCTGTAAATCATAATATTCCAGAAACGATGTGATGTTTATGGGAGTTTTTGAGAAATTCCAATGCACTGTTTGTAGATCTGTGTGTATGCAAATTGTTCTGCATCAAACTGATGATTTACAGGACTGGTTTTAGAAGGAGGAAAGCTCAGAATACCCATCGGCTTAAAGCTAAAAACATCCACAGAAATTCAGTACAAATAAACCCCCAAAAGCACCTTGAGATCTGAGCTTGTTCGTTTCCCTGTCTGGCCAAATGCAGGTGCTCCTGGCTGCTCTCAAGGGCATCCCCAACTCAAGTGCCAATTTTTAGAACTCAAGTTTGCCACGTCAGTAAAAATTTCATATTTTTAGAACTTGCATTCCATCACTTTTCCAACCCATGGAACTCCAATTTGAATAACCCAATAAAAAAATTTATCATGGACCCACTTCATAACACACAACCTATTTTTTTAATCATATAAAAATTATTTATAACCTCAAAAAAAAAAGAAAAACAAAAACAAAAACAAAAAACAAGGAAGGATGGCACGCGGGTAGGCACAGCTGGCCGGGTAGGCTCGCGGATTCTGGCACGCGTGGCCTGGGCTGGGAGGGGGGAGGGTGACCCGCGTGTGGGGGGGGGGGAGCTCGCGGGTATATGGCTGGGGATGCCCTAAATGTTTTCAAACTCTAATCGCTATTTCTAACCATTTCCAAGTTTCTAACAAGACAAACTCCTAAATGCTCTCAACCGCTCTCAATCGCTAGCCACCAAGCGTAAACGTTTCCAATGGCTCTCGGCTGCCAGCTGCTTAGTTATAAATGCCGAAAAAAATTGAAATTTGATGCAGTTGGGAGATGTTTTAAATATCAAAAAGTTGAAATTTGGCACATTTGAAAGATATTTTAAGGTATAATATTCTAATTAAATCGTATCTTATAGCTTATTTGACTTAAAAATAATTGTTTGTTTATCTGATTTTTTTTATTTATAAATTTGTGCAATTATAATATTCGATTTTCACAACTTCTTTTTCTTTTCTCAAAAGATGAGAATGTATTCGCACGATTCGTGGCAGATAAGAAAGATCATTTCCCAACTTCTTTTTCTTTGACAAAGAACCATGGCCAAATGCAATCAAATTTCATGACTGTTGGGATCTCATATAGGTCTTTTTCCCCTTGACATTGAAAGATGACCAATGCAATCAAGGTCACACTCACAAAAGAACAAAGATGTTGGGGTCACTATGGATAGTTCTAGCTAGTCTAGAAAAGGACAAAGGGTTTAGATTGGTTGTATTTGTCACCCCCCCCCCCCCCCCCCACCAAATTAGTAGTACTTGAAGGGAGAATCAAAGTTTTCAATCATGTGTCACCAAACACAACCCACCTTCCATAGATTAAGGGAGGAGGACAAAACTTTTGACCTCAAACAAATTTTTCCCCAACAATCTCATTGTATTAGTCATAACTTAAATTTGAAAATTTTGACAAATTCGTATCCAACAATAACAACTTTTAGTGTAGATCCCGTTTATGCAGGGTCTAAGAAGATTCAGATGTAGACAGTTTTAAACTCTTCCGATATCTTTACCGTCAGAGAGGCTGATACCAAGATATCCATATATATTTAAAATTATAATATAAACAAATTTGTATACATATACCCAAATTCAATTCTAAGATGTGGTGTATAGTGTTGATATATTACAATATAATATTGGTATAAGTTTTTTTAAAAAAATAAATGAAAATTTAAACTTAAAAGCCAAGGAGAGTCTTGAAATTTGTAGAGAACATATAGATTGTAGTTTTGTGTGTATTTTTTTTGAATATTGTGTCAAATAGTCAATTACAATTTCAGTCAAAAAGTTTGATAACTTTGATTTTCCCCATTAATGTTGTACATTTACCAACACAAATGTTCAAAGATTAATCCAAGGGCATATAAAATTAAAAATTCAAGCATGCAATTTACAAAAGGAAAAAGAAATCAAACTTCTAAATTACCCAATTGAGATTATCTTACATAAAAAAAAAACAACAAACAAACCACAAATTCAAAAATTCTTTTTTTTTTATTTTTTAACAAGAAAATTAAAGAGGGAAACATTCTAACTTGAATTTACACTTTGAAGAAGTCAACAAACTCCCAATCATGCAAGATCATAGTCCACAATTCCAAGCAAACAAAATGATCAAGGCTTGAAGCACAAGAAATGAAGATGATGGTGATGATGATCATCATGATCTTGATGATGATGATGATGATGACAATCACGATCAATCAAGCCTTGGACGTGTCGAAATTCATCCACGTGGCAAGGGATGGTGATGGGTCCATCATGATGAAATCCATACTCCTCCTCAGCCTCCTTGAGCAACCTTAGGAACAAAGGGTGGTTTATGTACATTATCGGGATTACAAACCTCTCTAATTGCTCCTCTCCTTCGTGCCCCACCATGACTACCATGCACCCTTTTGGCACCCCCTTCATCTCCTTCTGATGATTATGATCATGATCATGATAATGATGATGGAGTAGATTGGGTATGTGTAGATTATGGCAGTTCATATGGTGCTTGTTTTGACCTCCCATCCTTCAAAAGAATTTTTTTTTTTTTTGGTTCAAAAAACAAAAAGAATAATTCCAGTTTCCGTCCCGCAAAAAATGCAATGTTCTTTGAAGAAGCTAATTTTGATGATGAGTCGGAACAGTGGACTTATACCTGGCTAGAAGAAATCGGAAAAGGGCCAGGGATCGGAGGAGGAGATGGCGAGGCGAAAGAGGGTGAGGGAGGAGTTGATCAAGGAGCTTGGGATGTTGGTCTTGGTCATGGTAGTTTGTGACACCCACAAAAATTCCACATATATGAATTTTTGTTGTGGAGATGAAAGAGGGGGCTTGAATGTTCATGGGGTTGAGTATTTATATTGAGAAAGTAATTAGGGCTACACAATGGGGGTTTGTTTTCTTAACTTGCACACTAATCAAGATTATTTTTTCTAGGGTTGAGTCATTCAATTGTTTTTCTTTTTTTTAATGGGAATTTTTTTTTTTTTTTTTTGGGAGAGGAAGCCCAAACATTACAGGACGTGGAGAATATTATGTCATTTTCATGTGGGGTGGGCTTTCATTAATTAATATTCTTTTTGGTGTTAAATTTTATTAATTAACACTGCATAACACTATAACTTTTGGTACGTCATTTTCATATATATATTTTACAAATATTTATATGAGATAGTCTCATAGGAATTCTTGTGCGCCATCTACATATGTATTTTAATCAATTTATATTTTCTCAATATATATGTATACAATTTTCATGCGAAAAACACTTTTCTTGTCCATTTTGCTCCCTTTTTCTCGAATTCCCCCCCCCTCAATATATAACTACATGATCAAATGTCGTGTTTATATGTCAATGCAAACAGCTAGACTGTCGTTATTTATGTTTCACTAAATTATCTATTAAATTTTAAAAATATAATTGACTTTTTAAGATATTGTGTTAATATGTTTATCATATCAAGTTAGTTATTGAAAATAATTATTAGAAATTAATGAATATGATGGGATGAATATATCATATGATTCATATATGTCAATGAGTTCAATCTTTTCTTGATTACGCAATTTAATTGTGAGGACACATGTTGTATTTGTATAGGAATAGCACCTATCACAATCCTCCAATTAGGTGAGATCTTGAATATTTATTTATTTATTTATTTATTTGGTTAATTGGTTGGATTATTACAAGGTTCTTTTCAGGGGTTGTTGGATTTTTTATTTTTTTTTTACATGGGTAAATATATGTCCAACTCATTAATCCTCCATCTCAGGGATCATCAATGGACCGCAACGGGCGAGGAGGGGGAGGATACCGAAGCTCAGGCAACAAACTCATGAACCAAGTCTAACTGCATAGCTGCACACAAAGTACAACATATGCGTTTCCCCCGAGTCAAATTCAGGTGGAGAGCGTGGAAAGGCAACACTTGCCATCCGGCCAAGCGCTTTTCGGTCAATACTTTGCTGGTTTGCAGGCAATCATGTATGGATTCTGCCTGGCATTCCTAAATTTAATTGGAAAATATTAAAATATTTATTTATTCTTTTTAAAAATATTCATGCTCTTTCAAAGTTTTATATTAAAGAAAATAAACAAATAAATATAGAAGACCTGAATGTAGCGTTTGGTTGAAAGTAATGCAATCACTATGCAATGGAATCAATAATGTAATGCAATTGTTAGTGTAATGGAATGGGATAATAATTGCATTACAATGTTTGGTTACAAAGTTTTTACAAGTGTAATGAAATGAATTCATCTACAAACAGTAATTAATTTTACACGTGACGTAAAGTACTTGCAATTCAATTCGCATTTTGATTTTGCCTATTTTAATTATTTGTAGCTTTGTTGATAACTATCATCTAATATCTTATCATCATGATTACGATGTTTCACATGAGACTTACTTCACTCGATTTCTTCTAGATTACAATAATGTAATATTGTTTAAGTTTATCAAGTAGAGATAAGATGATGATGATGATGATGACGACGTGAGAGAGAGACATGATGTCTAGAACGTATAAAAATGTAGTTACAATAATAGGAACATAGTCTAGGTTAAACTTTATCTAATATGGAGAGGAAAGAGAGGGGTGAGTGGGGCATTAAAATTTTAAAAAAATGGTGTCAAAGTAATAAGAGAGGGGAAGTAGAGGAGAGACAATGGGGAGAAGAGAGAGAAAGTTTTCAAATATAATAGTTTATAGTTGGATAGACTTTGATTCAAAGGGATGCAATCACAATTGTTTAGGAAAAGTCAAGTAATTGAAATTGCATTGATTGAGGTAAATGTGATTACAATGCAATCTTGATTACATTCCTTAATGGTAACCAAACATGGTAATGGAATCACTATTACCATTTTAATTGCATTACCACTTCGATTACATATAACCAAACAAGCCAGAAGTGTGATGAAATTTCCATCTCACAGTGGACCCCATGGGCATCATATTTGCTAATTCTATGATTACCAGCCCAGGTGTCGTGCTGGAAATGTCATGTTTAAGTTTATTAGTTCTCCATTCATATTTTAATCAAAATAAATAGATAATTTAATTCTAAATCTTAGTTTGTTTGGTGTGAATGTTTCATAGAAAAATTAAAAATTAATGTATTTAAAACTGTACATATATATATATGTCTAGAATCATATTTACAATTCTTATAATTTACAGGATCAATCTGTAAGAAGAATTTTAACTTGATTATCTTAGTTGTGCGAATAATCAAAGGTGATTCGATCTGCTTCTGTTGTTGACCTGAATTTATGTAATACACACGGTCATGTTACTAATTGCATAACGTTATGTAGATATTTATTTTACACGCTAAAATGTACGTAGACTGAATAGATTCAAGTCTTTAGATTGACCCGAAACTTAATGTCATTTTGCCAACAAACAACAACAATGGTGGCCCTTTTGCGGGGTATTGGGAGATCTACATATAGACAGTCTTACTTTTACTAGTATCTCTATCCGTAGAGAGGCTGAATCCAAGAGACGTCATTTTGCCAACCATTGTCAACAATTATATTGTTGAGACCCAATGGATAACACTAACTCATAATTTGAGAGCACGATTCCACTAATGATCGGTTTAAATTATGCAAATTTGCCTTTTTTGGGAGCCCACATCATGCACTCCTATTGATGAATGTGTGTTCTTTGTATGTAACATGGAAGGCGTTGCTTTTACTTTAGGGAGTTGCTTTCGGCTGTGCTTTGATATGTTATTATTCAAAGTTCTCCTTTTGTTGCTCAAATTTGGAACTACTTTCTTCTTTGTTTTTGAACAATATGATTGCGGCAAATGGAAGCAATCCGGCCTGAGATTGATTCAACATAGATTGATTCAGGTGATTTGACACTTGTTTTCTTTAAGTATAGCCCAAGGTTCAACTCTTGTGAATAAAGAAAATATATGACAAAAGAGTTCTACACATATATAGACTAAGAGTAGCTCGACTCTGATATATCAGATGTGCAATACTCAAAAAAAGCTTAGGTTGGGCCATTTTGTTGGGCTACTTTGCATCCGAATTATTGTTGAACTGATCCCTATTAGTAGGTATTCAGCAAGTTTGTCAACTATGCAACTATTAAATGGCTTAAGTCCATGCAGCTTCTATGACAGTGATGCATTTTTGTATGGAGATTTGCTTGATGAGGTTTACAATGTACACTTTACATGATGAAGTGATGCCTGAAGGTCTTTTGTATCCTCACAAGCTGTGCATGCAAATTAACTGTGGAAGTCACTATCTGGGCTCAAAAGCCTCAAGGCAGTGGGATTCTGAACTGGCAGAATTTTTTTTGACATCATGGATATCCTGCAATCTAAGAATGGCTGAAGCCTATTCCTTAAGAAGACAGATCAGTGCATTATGAATGTCTGTAGGTAGCGATCTATGCAGATGACATCTTGCCAACATGAAAATTACTCAGCACAAGCGTGAACTAACTCAATGCCGTCGACATTGAAGATTTTGGTTCATTTCTTCCTCGGGTTTGAAGATCATCCATTTAGCAAGAAAAATTTCTTGTGCACTGATATGAGCACTAACACGTCAGATATGCCCAGCTATACCTCAGTAACTTCATCAGATGTATCATCTGCACAGGAAGACAGAATTACTTGTGCACTGATATGAGCACTAACTTCGTCAGATATGGCCAGCTATACCTCAGTAAAATAGATAGATATCCAGCAATTAAGCTTATACCGTGAAGTCCATGTCTACAATCTGAGACCTTATGACTTTAAAGATAAATTTCGCCAGCTCATAATTGCAAGATTGTGTTATGTTCTGTACTCAAATATTGGTAACAGAAAGGTTTTCTCCAATCAAATGTTGATGATTATAGAAAGCTTAAGCATTCTTGGTAGAAGCAAAGTATTCATTGCAGAAGAATGAGAACATTACATTTTAGCATTTCATTAGTCACAGATGAAGAATGAACTCAAAAGAAAAAGTACAGTAACCATTGAAGGAGCTTCGAGAAACAGCCCCATATACACACAAACACCCCCTTCTCCAGCATATCACACCGACCCCAAATCTCTCAAGAGTGACTAAAACTTGAGATTATAGGAATAACAATGATCAAAATAAGCACCAAAAGTGCTATGATCCCAATGCACAAGCATCTCCTACTGCTTCTCTGATAGCCCTTAGCCTTGTGAAGCTGTTTGGTGCCATCTTCGACGTACCCTTTGGCATTGAGTACATGGTGCTCAATGTTGTCCATCTGCTCTCCTTGAGTCTCCACCATCACCGACATATCCATGAACAATTGGAGGAGCTCCGAGAGGCTCCTTTCGATCTCCTTGGCAGCATCATGCCTACCTTGGATCTCGACCACTGTTTCTAGAACTTTCCCCCTCCCATGCTCCTGGATGGCCCGGGATAGGATCTCCCCCTCCCCGCCCCCATTAGAGATGATCTTCTCGATCACCTCATCCTCGGGGTACTCTCCTGTCACGGTGTAGTAGCATCTGCTCACGGTCTCCTTGTACTCTGACATCATTCTTTGCCTTAAGGCTTGGAAGTCCATCATTAGCTCCTTGAGCTTCTTCCTTAGCCCATTTGTTACACATGTTCTAGTCCTGTAATTGCAAGAATTAAACAGCATAATATGTGATCAGCTGAGAGAATTCACACAACAATGTTCTAGTCCTGTAATTGCAAGAAACACCTTTATTTCACCCAGTTTTGCCCAAAATATTTCACAGATCAAAATTCATGATAACCCAGAAAAATTCAATTAAATTTGTACTCAAAAATGGGGTTTAAACTCTCCTTACCTATCAATGGGGGTGCCCATTTCAGCAGAAAGGCGGCGATTGTGAGCCGTAGCACTATCCATCAATTCAAGCCGAGCTTTGATGGCTTTAGTCTTCTTAAGAACAGTAACAATATCAGCATTAATCCTCCCTCGAAGAGCCTTCAATGCGTCGGGTTTATGAAGGGACTTACTCTCTTCGTTTGCAGCTTCAAGGGTTGTTAAGATATCTCTAATGGAGGCCATCTCTGCCTTCACTCTCTCTGCTTCTTCCAGAAAAGCCTCCATCTTTGGGTCGACTTCGGCCTCGGAAATCCCCATTTCTAGATCATTCTCTGCATCCTTTGCTGCTTCCTTCTTCAGATTCACATAGCTCAGAAATGATTTTGTCATCAAATTATTCATCTTTCCCCTGTAAAATGAGTCCCCAAGAAAATTAGAATTAAGGGTTTTTGAAGAATTCACATAGAAAAGTATCAAATTTAGGCGAAAAATTTACCGGAGTCAAATTGAGTAGATTGGCTGCTAAGATTGAATTGCTGATGATCAAGGGGAGAGAGAGAGAGAGAGAGAGAGAGAGGTGGGGGTGAGAAGGAGAGGTCAGAGAAGGAGGATTATATTTTGTTGAGGGGAAGACGACCGTTGGGGATTCATAATTTGAGAATACAAAAACGATCGAACGTTACATGGTGAGAAATGACTAGATTATCCTCCGCTCCGCTAAGGCTGTTCGCCTGGCTCTTTATGCAATTATGCATTCAATGCAGAGCGTAATGTGGGGGCTATTTGGTAATTAAGGCCATTCAAATCCATAGCCGTTGTGGCCACTAAATGCGAAACAGCTTTTATGGGCTCCGCTTGGCAGTTGGGCTGGGGGGTTTTCTTTCTATTTGGGCTTCCACAATGGGCCTACATGTAACCCAAAATTATCCCCTTTCCCCCCTTATAAAAAACGGTTTTTTTTTTTTTTCTACTTTCATACACCTTTTTTAGGTTTTAGACACCTAGAAATGGAAGAACACTAGTCCTTATATAAAAATAAGATCTCGTAATTTGTTTCCGTGACACAACAGTTACCGAGTTACGTTATTATGTGAAATTCTTATCAGGATCTAGGTATTAAAAAAAATAAAATCTAGATCCACTTCAACTTGGACAGGTTAAAAAATCATACGCCAAATTGGTACCTTTGTTGGATTAATAATTTTTTGTTGACAATTAAGCTCTTATGAAGTTACATGCCAATAAAAATGTAATTCAAAAAATACTTTTGAGTCTAAAAACTAAAAAAGAGAAAATAGAAGCAAATGAGGGGCTCATTACATTCATACCCTTCATTTCCCCCTACAAAAGAATGTGCCTATTAAAAGATACATTTGAGATAATGTGCAAGCCTTAGATCCACATGAGTTTTTTAATATATGTTTTTGCAATATATATATATATATATATATATATATATATATTAAATTTTAATAAATTTAAAAAAAAAAGATAATTAACTAACATTTTAAAAAGATTAAATTAACTTTCTACGATGACAAATTTACCTATATTTAGTTGATGGATGAGAGTTAAAGCATAAGACAAAAGTCATTTCAAATGGTAATTATTAGTTTAGAAATATTATGATTTCAAGTGATCCCTAAGAATATGACTTCAAGTTAATCCTTTCCAAAAATTTAAAATAGGTCAACTAGTGATGTACTATTGATTAAGCTTTTCACCAACATTTGAGGTTTAGACAAGAAACCCATACTTTAGGGACCAACACCCCACATATGCATGGAGCCACTTAGCAAGCTCCAAGTCGCCCCACTCATTTCTTGACGTGTGTCTTCTCCATATTTTTTTTTCTTTTTGTTTAAAAAGAGGAATTTAAGCTCAAATCTTTTCAACAAATAAATTAGTGATGTAATTAAAATAACGTCAATATCTGTTATTTTTACATGTGTTTGATGTGTAACATTATTAATATACCCCATCCGACTATACACAAATGTACAGCAACAACAACAATTGTTTTCAGTGTAGGTCTCACTTATGCAAGATCTAGGGAGATCCAGATGTAAACTACCTTACTTTTGCAGGCATTATTACCCATAAAGAAGCCAATTCCAATGTACCAACTATATACGAATTAAATGTAAATCGATGTAATCCCTCTACTCCAAAAAGTAAAAAATAAAATAAAACCGAGTGACCTGAATAAACCGGTGAAGTTGAGGACAAAAAGGTGAGGCTAGCATAGAATTTGTTGGATCGCTTGGATGGACCTAAATTGGTTTGTCCATTAATCAAGTCGAGTTAGACTAATGAATTGATTAGTGCTCTATCTTTATTGATAAGCTTGAATTGACTAAACTCACTTAACCTTTTTTTAGGACTAGGTTAAGTGAACAAGCTAGTTAGCCTAGATCACTTAAGGACCCCACTTCATACGATAAATTTCCTATTTACCTTAACTGTCGACATTTAGATCTCCTTTAAATCAGATAACCTACAAACTTACCCAATTAATAATTATAATCATAGCCGTCCAAGACAAATTATGGGGTCTTTGTCATTGATAATTGCAATACATTAGAAGACAACACCACCCCACTTCCCCCTGTTTTAAAAGCACACAACTTTTTTTTCCCTTGTAATTGACAAGGTAGTCTCTAGGATTTCAACAGATAAGTTTAGGGTTCGTCCACATTAGATGATTAGAAAGCATGAAATATATATATATATTGGAAATTTAGAAGGAGCGCCTTGGAGTAACGGTAAGATTGTCTCTGTGTGACCAAAAGGTCACGAGTTCGAGCCTGGAATCAGCCACTGACAAAGTCAGATTAGGCTGCCTACAACTCCTCACCCCTTGGGATGCAGCCCTTTTCCGGACCCTGCGTGAACGCGGGATGTTTGTGCACCAGACTACCCTTTTTTTATATTGAAAATTTAGAGGGTAGTAAATATATACCGTTTCTTTTGGCCTAACTTGTCATTTTAACCAGCATTTTCACTTTAGTTAGTACTACTTTTCTTATCTTGTAACACTTGAATGAATATCTATCTTATCATTTACTTACCACCACCAATGGGAACCCTAGGGAGGGCCCTAGTGCTTGGACATGGAATTGTCTTCATATCAACTAATATTGAAATTAACCGTCCATATTCCTTTCACATTGTCTCCTTCCTCTTTCCTAATCTCCTCCTCCTCCTCCCTCTCAAAGATTCTGAATTTTCTCTTATTTTCTAGAGTGTTGGAAAATGAAAAACTGACGTTATGACCAATGGCAAGTTTGTTTATTATCTTCGGTAATTAATTAAGTTCACTATTTAGGTCTGTTCTTTTCATTGGTAAATACGGACGGGTAAATGAGTGAAGTTGATTGAGATTGGTTGAAGTGAGTTTAAGGGCCTGTTCTTTTCGTAGGTAAATTGGGGTTGGTAAAAGGGTGAAGTTGGTTGAAATTTTTTTATGTGATAAATTAAACTTGATTAAAATAGTTGAAGTAGGTTGAAGTAGGCTGAAATGAATTAAAGTGGATTGAAATTTATATATTAGAATTGACCCACCAAAAAAACAAGATCTAAGTAGGCTGAATGAGTTTTTTTTTTTTTTTTTTTTTTTTTTTTTGCTAAAGTGGGTTGAAGTGGTTGAATTATTTTTTGTGTGATGGGTAGAAATTGATCAAAGTAGTGCGAATAGGATTGAAGTTGATTGAAATTGGTTGAAATGAGTTTTTTTTTATTGAAGTTCATGAAGTAAATTGAACTGAGCTGAAATTGAAAATTTTGAATTTACCAACGAAAAGAACAGGGCCTTAACAGTATTGTTGTCCATCTTTTAAAGAAAAATAAAAATTTTCATTTTGTGGGACTTACGTTTTGCTTGCTAAAGGGTTGGTTTCTTACCTTATCAATTATGTCCTAGATGAGAGGACAAGTTTCACTAGTATGTTTTGCTTGCGAAAGGTGTAGTTTCTTATCTTATCTATCATGTCCTAGATGAGAGTACAAGTTTCACACTTTCACTACTACCAAGATTGATTCAATCAAGGAGTGATAAGTTTAGGTAATTTTCTCATAAGGTGAATCTATGTCTATCTTTTAGATGGACCTGTTTGGATTTAGGAGTTAGTTGACGGTACGAGTGGGCAACAGACAGGATCGGGTTAAGATCAGCCCATTTACACAGTGGACCGGACTGAATTATGATTAGTCCGTTAACCATTTGAGCCGGGCCCAGTATGCCCATGATCGACCCACTTTTGGCCTGTTTTAAAAAGGGAACAAACTTGCTCAAAAAACTATGTAAACAGACCATTAATAGACTGAACCAATCTGGCCCATTAATACAGCTTAATAGGCGGACCCACTATCAACCCGATGTCAATCAATCAAATTGATTAAGTCCTATCGCACGCGCAAAATCTAACCCCGATGTAATTTGATTTCATGTATTTGATAAAAATCTTCATAGACTAGCAAAATTGATATTCACTCAATATAATTGATAAACCATATGATAGTTGTTTTAAAAGATTCTCCACATATATATCTTCGTCTATTTTACGCCTTTCTTTAAAAAAGAAAAAATAAACTAAGACACCTTTCTCAAAAAGACTCACAATGCGATACTAATATATAATAAAAATGTATTCATTATTTATTGTATGTATCTTCTAAAACATAAAATAGACGGTCTACATCGCTCGATACAAATACAAGCCCAAAAAAAAAAAAAGCAGATTAGAATTTCTTTTTAAAAGAGAAAGTTCTACATCGAGAATTTTATTTGATATCGATGTTAAAAAGTTAAAGAGCTCCCAAAATTCTCTTACCCATGACCCTCATATTATAAACTCGGATCTATCGATTTAGTAACATAATGTAATCAGAACCAAGAAAGCTGTAGACTTGAGAATCAAAATACGCCAACAAGAGGTGAGCTTTATAAAAAATAACACCCGAAATAGAAACCTGGATCTATAGACCCGAAACTACCATATAATTTGATCAGCATCGTCTCTCTTTTTTTTTTTTTTTTCTTTTTCAAAATCACTTTTTCTTGGTGGTATTATTTTGGAGTCATTAGGCGAAAAGGACAGTCCTCTCACTGTCTCACCCCACTAGCTCATGAATCAGCGGCTCATATTTCTTTGTTTCCCATGAATGCATTCTTATCTGCAATTTAACCCCCCCAAAAAAAAAGAAAAAGAAAAATAGAAGGTAGATGCCCTCCATTCCACTTGGGTCACTTGCTTTAATACTCACAAAATTGTACTCTATGAATGAAGGCAACAGCTCAGTAACCAAACAAAACATACCTCAATTTGTCTCCCCCACACAGCTTCTCTGAGCTTTCCATGCTTGATAAACCCTAATTGCAACTCTCATGACCAACACCAGGCAAATGGGTTAGGTTGTTGCATTCAGATTAGTATGTTATTGCATTAAAATAGAATCAACAATAACTGAGCAAATCTACCAATACAGGTTGGTTCAAGTCGTTTGATACTTGTTCCCCTTAAGCAAGGTCTCGGGTTCGAGTCTTGTGCATGAAAAAAAATCTGTAATGAGAGAGTTCTATCCCTTATTGAGCCAAGAGTAGCTCGACTCCAATAAAATGGAGGATCCAAGACCCCCCCCCCTCCAAAAAAAAACTGAGCAAATCTAAGACAAATGATTTTAGGTTGTAGTAACTTGAATTAGGATCGAAATCAAGTTGTCAAGCCTAGTTCCAATTGTTCGCATACGACTTTGCAAACATCAAACGTAACAACTCAAGTGATGCAAACTTAACACCGTCGGTCGGTTATTCCGCACCTTCGAATGGGTAAAGTTTGCCAAGAACTTATGAACGTAGTGACTCTAGGAGAAACTTGACTATCACGGGATATGCTAAATAATACATTTCTAGGTATCATCTAGGTAATATCTAGAATATCGCCAGGGGATTAAGTCCTAGGAGTCAGAATAATCCCTGTGATCGAGAATTACTCGCAAATGCTAAGGGAAATTGGAAAAGTTGCTATTATCCTCCTCTACTTATCTGGTTCACTTGGGATCCAATTGGTTGGCATGCTTACCACGCCATTAAAAAAAGAGGGGTGGGGGGCCCGGGGGGGCGGCGCGGCGGTTCTAAAAAATGTCCATCCTAAGCTTGACGACTCATTCAATTACATTGAACCAAGAGAATCAACCAAATCCTCCCAAAGTATTGTCATTCACGTTTATGCTTAATCTAGTACAGCCCCCACAAAACTGCCACCTCCCCTGAAGTTGCCCATCAAGTTCGTTTTCAGTCCCACAATAATCATGAGAATTAAGAATAAACATTTGTACAACTAAACATCCAACCTACATTTAATCTGGGCATAACACCACAACACAATTGTTCTTTAACTTTCAGGAATAATGCACCTATGCATGTCCAATCTATCTACTGGATAGCAACTATGTGGACTCCACCCATGTTACTAAATACAGAGAAAGAAGGACCACCCATATTACTCGATGCACAGAGAGAGAGAGAGAGAAAAGGATGTGACAATCGGTGCCGGAAGTGGCGACAATCCTAAATGTACAATTCCCAGGAAAATTGGTTTTGTTTACAAATGGGTAAAATTCATTCTAATATTGCCCTCTTCAAAATATCTGACTTTTGTATGAAGCCTACAAGAGTACTATCACCTCCAAGTCCTGTCGTGGGAGGGTTTGTGGAGGTCAAGATGTACACCACCTTACTTGACAATTGAGGAGTAAAAGAGTACGTTTCAAGAAGACAATAGTACGTACCGACTCTCAAAACCCAAAATCTCAAGACACGCTTGAGACACTTGACATAAATGGAAATAGAGAATTGGATATTCAGGTGGTCATACTCATGGCCAATGGATATCTGATGTAGAGGAATAGAAAATGTAGGAAAGCCAAGCTAGAAATGACTACACAGACAGCCCAATTGCGCAAGTAATATAGAAGGGATGACTTGTTTTGCTGTCTCTTCTCCCCCCCCCCCCCCCCCGCGCATTTGATTCACGAACACTTCGCCTCCCTAAGACCACCTGCCTTTTGTTAGGTTGTCCAACACATTTGCAAGAAAGCTAAACACACCGGTTAATGTAAGAAAACATGGTTGATGATGACTTCTTACCTCGGGCGTAAGGCCACAATGCTTGGTGTTCTGTGTTAGCACAAGTTGAGTTTGGATCAACACCACTTGCAGCCCTGATGGAGCAACCAACAAATAAGGCCAAAACCTTAAAGAAATGCCTGATGAATAGAGAGGGAGAAAAAAGAGGGGGGGGGGGGGGCTAAAATACAGAATATACATTATCTGATGACCAATCTTGACACAGGGCAGATCTTCTGTGTTTTCACGCATAAAAACAGGTTTGCAGCATTAGGTTGAAAAATTTTCATGTCTCATGAATTTGACAAAACTTTAGAAACTTGTCTTAGAGAGGTTACACTTTCACCAAAAATGCAGCCTTGGTATTCTCAGATAAACGCATAATTGACTCAGAAGGGCAGCCTTCTGGCTCTTCTAATCTCTGACTGGAGATGTGTGTCACAAGGAATGTCAAATGATCCCTTGTACAGTAATTTAGCACCGCAACTTTTTCCCGTAACTCTTAACAGGTGATTGCTTACTTAGAATGCCAGATTTTTTAACCGCAATTTACTCTAACAGACCATACTCTGCTGAAGGATCAAAACAAGTTCCACCTTCATTCAGTTTGTAGCAAAAAGAGATTCACATACCTAAAACGTCACCTTTTACGAAGATCTCATATCTGCACAGTAGAACAAAGTGACAGCGGTGGTTGAAAACAGAGATATTTTAATGGCCCAATGAAACGGTAATCTTTCTTGTTATCTTTTGCATTAAAAAAACCCCCACAAAACTCACCTCAGGCGGGTCTACAGTGAGCAAGCAAATACCTGCAACAATAATAGCCGTTGAGCACTATGAAAAGCAAAGTACTGATTTTCAATTAAAATAGAAACCAAAAGATGGAAAAGATATATGTACAGAAACCCCACAACATGAGTGAAAAAGTTCCCTACGATAACTGGCCCCATTGGCTTTAGATAAACCCATCATTAAAACCCCATTTACGTGAAAATGAAAGCGACCATAATAATGTTTTTCCTTTTCATCTCTCTATATATCCCCAAACCTGTCCTCTTCTGCAAGAGACTAAAACATAATCAATTTAAGATCATAAGTACTTCAGGAAAGGAGTTGTTTTCAGTATTAAAAAAAAAAGAGGGGTGAGATGATGCAAGGAGAAGAGCTCTCCCAAGAAGCAACGGAGGCTGATGAAGAGCACTTCAGCCCCGAAGAAGAGCCAGCAACACCGAGGAAGAAGAAGAGCAAGAACAACAAAAGGAGGTTTAGTGATGAGCAAGTTAAATCACTCGAGACCATATTTGAATCAGAGACAAAATTGGAGCCAAGGAAGAAGGTGCAAGTGGCAAGAGAGCTGGGGCTTCAGCCTCGACAAGTCGCTATATGGTTTCAGAACAAAAGGGCTAGATGGAAATCAAAGCAAATAGAGAAGAACTACAGGATACTCAAAGCAAACTACGACAATCTCAAAGCTCGGTTTGATAGCATGAAAAAAGAGAAAGACTCCTTGCTTGAACAGGTTTGTTTGTTTTCTATTTCCTTATTTCTTATGCTTGGCTGATTTCTGTGGGTCTCTTTGGAACTACCTTGCCAGTAACCCATGTTGGAGGCAAGGCTGCATACATTTAAACCTTCCCAGACCTGGTTATTGAGCACCAAAATGACATATCGATCTGCTGTCAACAGCTGCGGGAACTGCGAAGTCTCTTCGAGAAATCCCATGAAGGGAGCAGTGGCTGCAAAGATGTTGTAGGAAACAGCCAATCTTTCAGCATAGAAAATGGGGATATGGTTGCAGATCACCAAGCTATACTTCACTCAGATGATGACAAGAGTGGAAACATGGCATACTTGGGCAAGGACGATCCTGAACTTCTCAACATAAGCGAAAACATAGACAGTTCCATAGTATCATCGGTTAAATGGTGTAACTTTGATGCTGGAAGTATCTTTGATCAGTCAAGTACTAGTTCTCACTGGTGGGACTCTTGGACTTGATATGATTACAGGTGCACAGTAGATGTCTGAGGCAACAGGTCTTGTGCACGAGATAAGCACTCACGATGCTTTTCAGGCAGGTAATACAAAGAAAATTCAACCAGGAAAACATCAGTTTGGTGCAGCCAGAGGCACATAGGATAGGATAAATAAGTTTCATAGAACAGAGTTAGTTAAAATAGTGTTTTTATGATACATGTGACGCATGAACATGTAAGCCTCTTTTGTGCCCGACTGCAGATGACAACAAGTGTGCACAAATATGCTAGAATTCGATGTGTAAAGATTGTAAAATGATGCAATTTACTAAGAGGGTCGTGCACATTATTGAGCAGCATCAATCTACTTATATATTTGTGGCAATGTGTAATGTTAAGTTTTACATGAGTGGACTTTGGGACGTCGAGGATTTTCCAAAAGAGGCATTTTTCCCAGAATAGCAGAGCGATATCCTAGGACCTACGTCTTGGATTACTGTTAACATAGAGACAATTTCCATCATCTCTAAAGGGAACAATGCAAAGAAAACTTCTTTCTAAGTACCATAGTGCATGCGTGCAGTAAATGTGCACAAATGGGTCAAAAAGCAAGATAACAAGCAACAGTTCAAACCTAAGGCATTCTCCTTTCAAGTTACAAGCAAGAGAGAACGTAGAGTGTTTGGCCAAAAGTGTTGAATGTCCTCAGATTAAGTCCAACACCATTGAAAAGATCCAAGAACACTAAAAAACTTCACTATTTACCTCAGCTTTCCTTATTGCATATTCCTCACAGGACCCTTCAACTCCGGTTATAGACACACTAGACATAGACCTGAGAGCATCTAGGCATTGTAACGTCAGTTTCCTAGCCCTCATGTCCATAACATGCTCGTCTTCTATTCGCCAATCATTACAATGCATTTGGTTTCAAGTAAAACAAGGATGCAATATGCAGATAGAGGACTACACCCCAGATAATCAGCATCAATTTTATGGTTCACAAGAATCAGTGGCAGCAAGCATGTCTACCAGGAAAAAGGGTCATCTCTCTCAACAGAAGCTCAGGAAGGCATATTCCAAAGGCAGGATGTGTCATAAGCATCTTTCCACTAACAACAGTATCAAATAGATAAAGATCCAAATTAACATAAGAAATCAATTAAGGAATCAGGCAACTTTCTATATCTGTAGCTTCAGGTTGCAATATTCTACTGCATAAGCCCAAGTTGCAGATATGACCTCCTTTCTATACATAGCGTGATTTGGAGCCTTAACTCAGTTAATCATAAACAATTTCAAGTTGCCACACACAACTTTTGAAATTGAATGGCATACATTGTCTTTCTATGCATTAAATGATGACGACATGCAATTGGATGTAATAAATAAATCAACTCTGTAGAGGACAGGAACTGGTACCTTGTCCATGCAAAAGATGTATGAAACTCAGCTAGTGCAATCCAACAAAAACGAGTGGAGATGTATGTCATTTGAAATTATTACATTCAATGAATAATAGCTTGAAAACATAGTTCTGTGCTGAACTGCTGATATCCAAACCTGAAGCAACTCCACTTAGCCTAAAGATAGAAAAGCAAATTACATAATGTCATATGACCCCACAGCCCCCTCTTTTTCTTTCCCTCGTTCTTTTTCTTTTTCTTGTTTTTTTGTTTTTTTTTTGGGTTTGGGGGGGGGGGGGGTTTGGAGGACTGCATCTATGAAAAGGAGCATTTATGTTCAAAGAACAGGCATTAAATCGGCTCCAAAGTTACCTGCAAGGGTGCCTTGTAGGACATGCCTTCCAAGATCCAATGTTTATTGCACTTATGCAAGGAGAAAAGAAAAGAAATAGAAACTGATGGAGAAGACAGGAATGAAAAGATCATCTACTTTTCTTCTCTACTACTACTCCCCACCAAAGATAAACTAATGCATTTACAAACTAGGACTAGAGCAACTCTTGTACCTCAGCATGAAGTTGATGGTACTAAGAAATGGTTACAACACTATTAATATTTGCATATTAGATACATCGACTAAAACTATATGACATTAAAGTTGCATCCATGGGCCCACTTTAAGCTCACAAAGAGTTACACAAAAACTAGAAGAGGCTTAAAATGAGTACATAGTGTGTTACCTTGTTTGGTTCTATGAGAATATTACAATCAAAAACTACCTTCTAATTATAATTATGTAATCATGATTACATTATAAAGTTGATTGCATTACACTGCAATTACATTAATATAATGTTTGGTTAGACGTAATCAACATTGTAATGTAAACAAGTTTGTAATTGTATTTTCATTACTTTGGTTGGTTGTACGATAATATTGTAATAAAATAGCTATCGTGTAATTATGATTACCACAAACTAAGTAATCATAATTGCATTGCAAAGTCGATTGCATTACATGACTATTATATTACATCCAACCAATATTTATATTCAACTAAACATCACCCATATCACAATAACAGGAAAGGTTCAATCCCCATGGTAGGTTTAGTTTCCTATCGACAAAATAAAAATAACAACTCTGAACTGCTTCCAGAAGAATGATTTCAACATTACACTAGAACACTTGAAATTCTAAATTACACAAACCAAGAACACAATTTTACCAAAAAATTTAGACACACAGTGAGGTAAACAGCAAAATTATCAAGAGCAGACATCAAAAGCACAAATGGGTATCACAGATGAGCTAGGGTTTAGAGACAAAACAAACCAACAAATACAATGGATTAAGTCATCTGGGTCCTTGAAAAATCAAAACCCAATAATAAATTCAGTAAAAAAATACAGGGAAAATCAAGATAAAGCCACAAACCAACGTCATTAAGGATTTAGGATGCTGCAACACTGCAAGTGGGCAATTAAGTATTGTTAATGATTAAACAGCAAGTTAATTATTGTGAATAGAAAAGGGAGATTAGGTTTAGAGTAGTAAATCAAATGATGATAATCAAAAGGAATACCTTTGATAGTGCTCCATTGATAGCGACTTTCTTCCCTTGCTTGCTAGCTAAACCAGAACCCCCCGCCAAATGAAGGAGAGACGTCATGTCTCTTCATTGTCGGTGAAGAATCAATCTAGTAAACAACAGAAGGATGAACAGACGCATCCGACAGTTTGGCCGAGTGGTCTAAGGCGCCAGATTTAGGCTCTGGTCCGAAAGGGCGTGGGTTCAAATCCCACAGCTGTCAATTTTATTTTTTTAAACATCTGGCTCGCCAGTCACCACATTCTCTAAATTGTTCATGTTTGTGGCAAAGTTTTTTGTTCACCACATTCTCGTAACCTGTGTCTATGCTGTGGGAGCTCACTCATATTCATACATTAGTGCTCGACTTTTAAAATTTCTAGTTATAACATACTTAACCATGTATTTTAAGATTAGTGTAACTTTTTTTATCTCTCATTCTCATCCAACAACAACCACCCCCAGTGTGAGTCCCGCTTTCGCGGAGTCTAGGGAGATCCAGATATAAGCAATCTTACATCTACCGGCAATCCTACCCGTAGAGAGGTTGATTCCAAAAGACCCTCAAAAATCAGATTTTGTGAAAACATTTTATAGAAGAAGGATTTTGTGAAAACATTTTATAGAAAAAAACTAAGGATAAGTCGCAGGGAAAGAATTCCGAAATACGAAAAAAAATACGTGGCAATAACTATATAACCATAAGTACAACAAGGCAGAGGAATATATTGTACATTAACAAACAGAGGTAAGCAAACAATGTCTCTTCCCATACGCATTCTCATTCTTATACACACAATGTTTATATTTCACATGAACGTAAAGTTTCTTACCTTGAAAATCAATTTTCGGTATTCACAGATATAAAGCTGTAGTTGTCCCTAATTTCACTTTATCACTATTTACCATTTCTAAATTGTCTCCAATTATTATATTTGATTGATTCGAAAACATTTGAATGTATTTAATTTAATTTTTATCTCATATTTTTATGAATTCTTTTATTTTAATTAAGTTTGCTCTTCCCCTCTTACCTAAGCTTCACTTTATTTTACTGTTTAGTTTTTCTTTTACTTTTTAAAAACTATTTTTAAATATTGGCAAGGAATATTGCCAACCTAGAGTGGCCCATGTCTCATAAGAGCACCATGGGTGGAGGGGGTTCAAGGGAGGGAATGGGGAGAAAGGGTAGGAAACATTGGTATTATTTCTCCATTTAAGTCTCAATTCACTAAGAATAATTCTGACTTACTCCTGTAAGATAGGTAGTGTCATCTTATTGATTTAATTTCGTTGACTTGATTTACATCGTCATTGTTTAAGTTTGCTTTTTCTTTTAAATTTTATTTTTTAGGCTGCTTGATTTCATAATTCGGATTTACTTTTATTTCATTGTATTTTGTCGATCTTTTCCCTTCATTGAAGCTCCATATCTCCTTTTTTGGGTCCACTTTCTCTTTAATTTCTTTACACCTTTTTATTTTTAGGCCTCAACCTTGTCTTGAGATCTTTGATGCAATTACCTCTCATTGATTGTTGATAAGTTTCATGGTAGCAAAAAGAAAAGGGAGACTTTTCCTTGAATGAAACCACCAAGCAAAATAGTAACCGACGAAAATGTGACTTTCTTGGTTACGATATTTGGCAATAGGGTGTTCCGTTTGGGGGGGGGCGGCGAGGGGAGGGGAAACTTTGGAGGAGATGGATTTGACCATTTTTGATAATTTATTGGAGTCTTTGGGAGATGATGTCAGATATATGGATACGACTTTCAATATGTGGATACCCGTTGAAGTTGGACTTTGCTCTAAATTACAGCCATGTGTAATTATATTTATTTTACAAAAATATTATTGTCGTTTAACTCACTAAAGCGTATATGGATATCCATCATTCAATGGATACCCGCACTAATTATGCGACAAATTACATTAGTTATTGCCGAGTGATAATGCATTTCTTAACCTAAATCCACACCTAAAACTCCATTTCTTCTATAATCATCATAATGCTTTCTGTAATCTTCGTAGTACTTACTACATATATTTGGTTATTTTATACTTTATCTCTAAATCACTACATAAAATCATAATTAGGGATAGGGATAAAGCTAGTTAATTTCTTTTTAACAAGGGTAAATAAAACCATAAGAATGTTATAAGCCTCTTCTCACAAAAGTACGTCTAACTACATCATCAGCTAAAATAGCCCTAACAAGGGTAAATAAAGCTAGTTAATTTAACTATGTATCAAGTGTACTAGTTAACAGTAACTTTCACTCCCGTGAAATTAATTGATTAAAATGTCTTATTGTTATATATGTATTTGTATACCCAGTAGAACAAAATGGCGACGTGGACGAGAACAGACATATTCGCGGCCGTTGTGATGATTGTCGCTAAGCTAAACTTAGCTGTGGTGACACTATCCTATAAGGTTGCGGCTGAGGTGGGGGCTAGTTTAAGAGTCCTGATTCCATACAGGATAACTTTGGCAGCCATACTCGTAGTACTTGCTACATGGATATGTGAAAGGTAATTTATCATAGTTTTTTTTCCCCTATACGTTGATCTACAGATTACACATGACCTACTTTTGCATATATATAACAATCAAAAACCTGAAGTATGCTATATATTAGTAAAAAGTACTGATCATGCATTTTTTTTTACATGTTGTCAGTTATGGAAGAAAAACATCAATGAAAGGGAGAATCCTATGCTTACGTGGAAAATAATTCTTTGGATTTTTCTATGGACTTGTCGGGTATGTTCAACTTTTTTTGTGCTTCTTTGATTAGTCTGTGCAATACGCATATATGTGTATGTGTGTGTGTGTATAGAGAGAGAGAGGAGACGTTAACAGTAATCGTCCCGTACCATTGCCTACAAGTGAACCTTCTTAAGTACACCAACAAGAAGATGAACAGGCAGCACATCAGTTTGAATAGCCCGACAATTGTTGAATTAATTTGTCAAAACTATGATGCCGAAATTTATTTTTTATCAAACAATTTCCCCTTTCTATGATAATAACTGATTGTTTTGTTCATGCAGTGCTTGTGCAATTAATGTGCAATACATGTTCAATATACATGCAATGTATGGGGATATGTTGTTCATAACTCAATTCTCAAAATATGAACTAACAAAATATTAGACGTGTGATAAAATGTTAACTCTAGTCTACCAATACTTGACTGATGATATAATAAATTTGCCCATATATACTAATCCATGGAAATGGTAATTGTTGGCGTGGAAAAATCAGCATCCTTGTAAATGAACTAATGTAACTGTACTGTCAACAGATTTACAGGGGAACCATAAGCAGAATCTTTACATTCTCAACCTGGAGTTTGTTTCAGCCGCTACGACTGAGTATCGAACATTTTTCCAGCAGTTACTTTTCTCTTGGCGGTAATTTGCAGGTTCATTATCATAAAATTGAACAATTGATTAAATTGAAGACCCGATTAATTGATATCCGGTTGACCTGTTTATCTATTTCTAGTTCTGATTCACATGTTTTGAAAAAGATCCGGTTAAGGGAATCAAAATCTCTCGAACCAAACTGAATCGATCCACACTGGCCCCCAATGATTACAGGCAAGAAAAATTAGAACTACAACACTAGATCGGAAGATTGAAGATTGTGGGCACTCTTATCACCATAGCATGGGCTATGGTTTTGAGTTTTTACAAAGGTCAGGTCATCCAAATTAGAGTCAATCCACTTTTGCCCCCAAAAGTACCCCTGGAGCCCATTGGGCAATCAAGGCATGGAAGAGATCCCAACAAGCACAAGGAATTTCTGGGAATTCTTTGGGCCTTGGCTATCTGCGTCTCCTCACCTGTGTCTGTCATTATTCAGGTACCAACCTCAACAATACTATTGAACTCTGTGCAGCTAAAACTTAGTCATAAATTAGAAATTAACTACATGCTAAGAGGACAAAATGTTAAAGAAGTACCCCAACCAACTGCGAGCCACAACAATAGTAATCGGAACGAGTGCAATCCAATGCTTGGGTTTCATAGCCATGGTCGACAAGGATAAGAAGTACTGGATTTTAAAATTCACCGTAATGACATCTTTGATAGTCGATATGGTAACCTCAACAGTACTATACAAATTTGAAAGAGTTTAATGCTAATATCATAAAAATTTCTTAAGGATTTGCTTTCACAGTAGTATTCACACGCTACCAATATTGCCCTTGGTAGCTTTGTGCCTTTGTCCTCCCTTTAAATTACCTTTTGATCTGATTTCTATGGGCAAAAATGAATTCATTTGTTGACAAATTGACGAAACATTTGAAGCAGCCAAGCACAGAGAAGGAGAAAGTGAAAGAAGAAGATGAAGACAGAGAGATGGACATAGAGCATTGACTTCTCTGTGCGTGAAGAGTAGGGGTGGAGGGGAATGGGTGGTTCTTAGGGGAGGGGGACATGGAGTGAAAAAATTAGGAAGTAGAGGGATCAATTCACGAAAATTTAAATTCTGGTGTTGTGATACATTTATTTCTACTCTCTCAATTAATGGTTGTACATTAAAAATTGT
This sequence comes from Selenicereus undatus, assembly GCA_017589665.1. Classification (NCBI taxonomy): domain Eukaryota; kingdom Viridiplantae; phylum Streptophyta; class Magnoliopsida; order Caryophyllales; family Cactaceae; genus Selenicereus; species Selenicereus undatus. The sequence continues at coordinate 99,365,664 of JACYFF010031952.1, read as the reverse complement.
ATAACCACGATAATTAATGTTGCTGCCGAACTTGAGGATGTCAAGTCAAAAAAAGACCTTGTCATGCCATTGAATGACAAATCTGTAGCAAACAGATTATGGTTTAATATGGAGCGATTATAAGGCAGGTACGGTTCAAAAAAAAGAAGATTATCTATATCAATACCCATACCCATACGTGTTTTCACCGTATTCACCCAAACCCATTGTTGCCCCATTTTCAGACTTCAGTACATATTCGGGTTCCAAAGAGGGTGGGTTTTGAGGGTTTTAAATAGATGCAGATTTTCTCGCCAGCCCCATGATTCAACCAGGGTTTGGATCTAGACTACCAGGTCATCCATGGTACGAAAGGAATGTATAGAATTTGCCAAAATTCACACATCCATCCCCCGGTTAGGCAACCAACAAAACTGAAAACTGAAAACTATGTATATATTTAAAAAAGAACAAATGTGTGCATGAATGAATGTGAACATCATAATATCATTACTCAAGAACATAATGTCAAGTTGAACCTCAGAAACATAGAACTACCCATAAAAATAAACTGAATCCTCAGGCAAATAAGGCCATTCTTAGGGAGTTACAGGCCGCATTTGGTGATACATAAGCTACTAACGGCTAAGCCGATGTTATCAAAACCCTACACTGCAGTATACCCCCTAAGAACCATAGTAAAACACACGTAGTGTCAAGAACAGTTGTCTGGACATCAGCTGCAAAAAACTTTACTGTCTACTTGATCTTCTTCTTTGGCCTCAACTGCCAAATTACAGAAACACACATTACAATTGTGACTTTGTGAAAGAAAGGCAAAGAAAATAAGAACCAACCGAAACTGTACCTGGTTGCTGTGGCCACATTTCTTCTTTCTACAGTTTACAGCACGAGGGTGGAGGCGAGCATAGCATCTGGAGAAATTAAATACACGGCAAATCTTTAAGACGTTAACATTAGCAATATATAAACCTTTTGCACCAAGATGTATTGACACAAAAATAAGAAAATAGTGTATTGAACCTAGCATTTCAAATTGAAGACGCACATAGAAACGGGGTTTTTGTTGCACATGAGTGATTAGTATCCACAAAGCAGAACAAAGGCGGCTGTGGGACAGAATCTAGTGACTTATGAATATGTGAGGTCCCATTACCGAAAATTCACCCTTGCAAGTCATCGTGCTTGCATACGAAAGAGACTGACAGAGAACAACAAAAATGACAGTTGAATAAGACAGTGTGCACATGTCCAAGGCTAATCATTTACTATGAAATTAAAACCCTAGCCCAGAAGGAAGCAGGAGCAAAGCAGGTGTGTTTTTCCTCCGCTCTGTTGTAGGCTAGGCATCCAACTCAAGCTCCCAACAAAACACAGTGACACCCCAGTGGGGGAAGGAGAAGCAAAAACTCCTCCAAGGCTAATCATTTACAATGAAATTAAAACCCTAGCCCAGAAGGAAGCAGAAGCAAAGCAGGTGTGCTTTTCCTCCGCTCTGTTGTAGGCTAGGCATCCAACTCAAGCTCCCAACAAAACACTGTGGCACCCCAGTGGGGGAAGGAGAAGCAAAAACTCCTCCATGATTCTATTAGGATTCAAACTGAGTTCCCTTACGTGGCAGGGTGCAATGCCTATATGAACATAGGCATGTCAGAGACCTTAATGGGAATTGACAAGTTCCAGGTTAAGTCCACTATGAAAACTAGAGGTCAGAAAGCACTTACTTGCGGCAAATCATCTTGTCTTGATTAAACTTCCTAGCCAGGGCCATCAGAGAGGGCTCAATAATTCCACCACGCAGCCTCAGAACCAGATGAAGAGTCGACTCTACAGGACCAATACATTGGATTGAATCAGGCACCAATTAGACAGGATCAAAACCATAAAGACCTCAGCATACTAATATATATATTGCTACAAATACAAAGCCACCAGCCGCAACTGGAATATATGCTTACAAGTAATGAAAGAGGCATCTGAAGGAAACTGTTTCAACTTAATTTAATATCCAAGAACGATAATATAACATAGACAATATATAACTTCTCTATTTACCCTTTTATATCCAACTATTGACCCACTATGTCCACAAGGTTCACTTCCATGATAATTTTTGGAACATATATGTGGTCATAAAACACGCAATTTTTTTGGGGTTGGGGACCCCAAAAAAATTAACCCTGTACCCTGTAATCCCATCATCTTGATTTCCCTCCCTCAAATAAAGCAACAAAGATAACATCTCATTACATTTGATCCCCTCCCCAACCCCTTGGAAAAAGCTCACGTTCAAACTTCTCCCACAGACCCAATTGTTTCAACATCCTAATCTTTCTCGCGGGATAGGGATTTCCACTTGATGCAGTAGAAGCGGTCCATATAAGATATGCACATCAATTTCAGAACCAAAAATCCGGGATGAGACATGAGAGATTTTTGGTTACAGGCGTTGCAAATCAAGAAAATCATATGACATAGCATGGTTTTCCTTATATTGCGCTATGTCGCCATTATCAGGAAAACTATTGTCATGAAATCACTTAGAAATTAGGATAAACATAACAGGCTAACACGATACTCAGGGGTGTTGCCGAAAAAAACAATAAGGACTAACACATATTTAAAAAATAATAACTAAAGACATGAAAGATTGTATTTGTAGGGGTACAATATAAAATGCCTTCGCCGAAAAACAGCATGCCTTTACTCAAATATCAAAATTTACGTACAAAAATCAACTAGGATAAGAAAGAAAGTTGCTTTCAAAATTCACATCTAGCTCTACATAGCAATCCATGAAACAGGAGTGGATGAAATATTCGACTAACCCTTTTGAATGTTGTAGTCGGCGAGAGTGCGGCCATCTTCAAGCTGCTTCCCAGCAAAGATCAGCCTCTGCTGGTCCGGTGGAATGCCTTTTTTCACAATCATTTCAAACAAAAATTTCATCAATTAAACGACCCATAAATCCAAAGCAATTGAGTACTCCAAATATTCAGCACATCTTATCATGTTAGAAGCTTTAAAACTGAGCCCTTTATCTCACTACATAACTCAAATTGCCAGAACTGCAAAGTTGAGACAATCAATTTTATCTGCTTTCAATTTCAAGTACCCATCAAAGAACAAATTTTTCAAGGAACAAAAAAGGTTCAAATTGAAGCTCTCTCCACAACATCATATCAAAAAAGGGGCTGGGCCTTCACCACAATAACATATATAGTAAACTGAATTTTCAGAACGTTTGAATCACTGCAACAAGACCTTCAATCGTCATTTTGCAATTCATCCAGACAAAAATGTAAAGATGAGACCTTTATTTTTCATTCAAGTCACCATTCGAGAACTCTATATACAAAATCATAATCGGAGATTCGATTTTCATTATAAAGCTAAGACCTTTAATCTCATTTCGCAAACTGAACTGTAAATTCAAGCACTTAAATTTCAACTACTCCAAAATTCAATTACCCATATGAAAATGACATCTGAAGATCCCGGGGAAATCAAAATTAAATTTTGATCTCAACCCACAACATCATAGTTAAAGAAAAGTCAAAGATTGATCACAAATTGAGATTTTGTGGGGGGGGGGGCGGGTTACCTTCCTTGTCTTGAATCTTAGCTTTGACATTGTCAATGGTGTCGCTGGATTCAACCTCAAGGGTGATGGTCTTCCCAGTTAGGGTTTTCACAAAGATCTGCATCTTGCCTGACCTTCCTGCCTCTCTCTTTTGCTCTCTCTAGAGCTCTCTCTCTCTTTCTCTACTGTGAGATGTGGCGGAGGGCGCGATAACTTGGCTCCTTGTCGTGGCCAGGCTTTTATAGCCGGGGGTGGCAATGGAATTAGGGTTTTGCATCATCTGGGGGCTTTTTAGTCATTTAGACATCTGTTTTCATTTTTTTAATTTTTTTTTCGAGTTAGTAGTAGTATTAACCTCACTCACAAAACGGGCTTTTGGATGGGGAGATGACTAATGACTCACATTGCATTATTGATCTGGATTTGAAAGACTTGGGTAATGCTGATATTCTAGGAAGCACGAACACTCTCCTTGACTTCACATATCTCTGTCCGGCATGTGTTGGACATTGACACTTATAGACACTCTCTAGGCTCTTCAGTGCATTCCGAATATATAGATCATGAAGAAATTCGGTTCTCTTATTGACAGTGATGTGAAGCACACATGGTGGAAATTTTGTTATTGTTCTCATCCAAACATGACCTCTCCAAGATTAAAGTCAGAAACCAAGCTATAAACAAATAGGTAAAAAATTAAATATTTTGTAATTACTTATATTTTCTCAAGGTAAGAAGCATTTTAACTATTGTTCTCTCTGGTGGGTATCTCATAAATTCTCTCAGGTAAATATTGCATCTTTTTTTGGGGATTGTTTTGTTTTAAAGATTGGTTTTTTTAAAAACAAAAGAAAGATTGAGAAGCCAATTGTGGTTATTTTTGATGTCTTGTTTGATGGGTATGTCCAAAAACTGGGAAATTGTTGGAGGGACCATCTGTGAAATCAATTGACAGGTCGAAATGGCATGTGTTCTGGGTTGATGAGAGAATTATGCCCAAGAATCACCATCACAGCAACTACAAGCTTGCTAATGATAATTTCTCGTCTGTAATTAGTTATTCTTTATGTTTTAAACTTGTTGATCTTTTGATAAACAAAAAGTCACTGTTGCTTCTTAAAAGTCAAGGCCTTTGATGGGTTTTCTGATTCAGTGATGTGTTTTTATTGTACTAGATGCTGAGTGATGACATACTTCAGTAATTCCCTGATTATGGTGACTTTCCTTTTGCTGTTTGATGTCTAGGCTAGAAGAAGTTTCATAGAGACTTGTCTTTTTTTTCTGATTTGTCAGTTTATGTTGCAATATGGAACATTGGAATCTCCTGATCTTCTTCTCTGTCACCTGAATAGTGAAGAGAATGTGACATTGCTTTTTTCTTGGGGTTAATTGTATGAGTTTATTGGTCTCAGTTAACTTAGCTTGTAAAGTTTTTGGAGTTCATACACAAGCTTGCTCAACCCTTTCCTACATCTTCTTCTGTGCCTCCCTTCCCACCAAATAAATTATGTACGGGCTATAGCGTTGTTTCATTAAAACTGGCAGCCGTTGCTTATCAGAGGGTGTCCAATTTTTATTTTGGGTGCAGTGGGAAACTTGGTGTTGGCTCCAGCTAGCTCATATATGTTGTTTGTGGTTTCTTTGTAAGGTTGGTAATCAAACAGCATCTACTGTAAGCTCATAATGCCCTTTTTAAAATTTTCTTTTATTGTAGTTGGAGAGTGCCTCATTATCCAGATTCTAGATTAGTTAGCTTACAAAGTATGCTAGGGTTGCTGTTTTGTAACAGTAACTCAGGACCACCATAGCAATGTGATGAGAGTCTTAAGCTTCGCAAACAGACAAGTCGACTTCTGCAGTTATTCTGCAAACTAAGAGCGATGCTGAATTGGATATATTCACGGAATTATGGATGAGCAACTTAAAGAATCAGTGTAAATTGTTCTTTCTTGGAGCTTTTGTTTGTTCCTTCTTCAGAGGATGGTTCTTTCTCAGCTCAATAACAAGTCTCACTGTTCACTCGTAATTGCTTTCTATGTTGGATGCCAAGAGAGAGAGAGTCGTCCTTGTTGCATCTCAAGCATTACTACTGTGATTGTTTTTTCACCGTTGCTGAAGATGCTTCTTGTAGGGTAGGCTCACATTAGGAAGCTAGGATGCCAAATCATTCATTTGGAGCATTTTCTTCCCAGGGTCGAGATCCATTGCTTCATACAGTACATTCTTTTACTAGATGATTGTTTCATACAGCATTCTTTGTACATTGTGCTGATTCTCAAAATGATAAGGTGTCAACGTGAACTCGTGAAGTGAACTTCTTTTTTGTTGGATCCCTTGTTTGGATGAACCAGCCTTTGCTGTAACTGACAATGATAACTATGCAACCCCCCCCCCCCAAACAAAAACACACACACACAAACACAGAGAACGGAAAGAAAAAAAAAAGCCAAATGGGATTTTTAAGTACTGGTATGTTTAGTAAGAAAATCCAACCTAAGACATTCTGTTTTTTTTGTACAGTTCATGCTTAGATATGATAAACACCATAGAAGAGATTAGATATGATAAACAAGAAGTCCTTCCTCTTGGGTCCTTCATTTCCTCCAAGATTGCTGTTAATATCTCGCTAAATTTTCAGGCACCCATCCCCCCTGCCCAGATTTATGCCACTGATGATGCACTCCCACCAGAAGAGGCTGCTCAAGACTGCGAAACCCGTCTCAGAGAACTTGTGAAGAACAATGTGATAGCTACGTTAAAGGCTACTGGACTCCCAAAAGTAGACCTCGAAACTTCTGGGCATGGGCCCTGATGGGCATGTAGCTTCTCTGCTCCCTTGGCATCCCCTTCTGAAGGAGGATAAGAAATGGGTCACCTTCATTGAGGACATGCCAAAACCACCTCCAGAGAGGATCACCTTAACCTTCCATATGATCAATTCCTCAGTGTACAATGCTTTTGTTAGCTGTGGTAGTGCCGAGGCCAAAGCAGTGAAGACCTTGCTGGGTGACAAACAAACTTCTGATCGGCTTATTGTTCAAATGGTTTCCGCTCAAGAGGAGCTCAAGTGGTTTCTAGACAAGGAAGCAGCATCATTGTTATAGATCCCATCATGTGTGGTGTTTTATGGTCGATTTGAACCCGAAAACTCTCTGTTTCATTCAGATGTATAATGGCATTATTATTGGCCTTAGTTCCTTGCTTATGCAGGAGCTATGTTTTGAAAGTGAAATTCACCAAGTGCAAAAAACACAGGCATTGTAGATGCCTGCCTTACTTTTTCTTTAAAAACATTTTACTGAGAAAATGCTACAAACTTGTAATCGTACCATGTTATTGATGTTGCAAAATAAAAATAGGCTCACATACAGATTTTTTTTCCGCCAATTTTTGAGCCTCGGTTTTAGCAGAGTTTCAACTACTGTTAACCATAATGGATTAGAACTCTTTTAGTATATATTTTTTTTATTCATAAGACGCAAATTCGAAACCGCGCATATTTTTAGTTTTCCAGTTACCAAGACTGGTTAGTTTTTGGTTTGATTCTTCTCTGTCAAAAGTCTAAAATGCCCTTTTGAACAGAAGTTACACCTACTTGCTGTTGCTGGTTCTCACAAGCAAACAACACAGTGATCAGCATAGAAAATGGCATCTTCAACTCAGTCTCTCTCCAACATATTCTTCACGCAGCTTGCTAGGAATAATAAATCATCCCTTTTCTTCTCACCAAACCCTCGATTCTCTTTCACAAGATCCTCAAATTTCAACCTCCGATTGAGCCACAAAGTGCCCGTGATTCTAACCTTCAAGGGTTCTTTGAGCTTCAAAGCAAAAGCTTCAATGGCGGAAGTTGCATCTCAGAAGGGTTCAGGGAAATTGAACGTCTTTGATTCTGAAGAGGAATTATCGGTTTCTTTGGCTAAGTATGTCGCCGATTTATCGGACAAATTTGTGAAAGAAAGAGGCGCTTTCACAGTTGTTCTCTCTGGTGGGTCTCTCATCAAATCTCTTAGGTAAATTCTGACCCTTTTTTTTTGATAGATTGAATTGTGAAATAACAAAGATTGAGAAGCCATTCTGGGGTTGATTTTGATGTTTGTTTGTTTGATGGGTTTGTGAAAAATTTAGGAAATTGTTGGAGGCACCATATGTGAACTCAATTGATTGGTCGAAATGGCATGTGTTCTGGGTTGATGAGAGGGTTGTGCCCAAGGATCACCCCGATAGTAACTACAAGCTTGCCTTCGATAATTTCCTGTCTAAGGTTTGGTGATTCTTTATATGCTTATTCATTTGTTTTCTTGTTAAATGTGTTTTTGTGCTTCAATGATGGGTATGTATTGTATTAGAATGTGACAAAGTCTCTTGTGCTGCTTTTTTGTTTGAAATGACTTGCTGGAACTTTGGAAAGATTGATAATTTGCCCAGATGTGGTTAGTTCGTGTTAGTAGTTTGGAATTTGTTCCTCCCTGGTCCCTGTAGGGAGTGTCATATGTTGTTACTTTCCCAGTGTCGGTGCTGAATCATCGGCGTCAGGAAAGCTAGTCCGTAAAGTATTCGATTCAGTAGCATCAAACTTGTTTCAAACATCAAATTCCGTCAACATTATCTTTCGCAGTGCCCTTCGGCCATCACTCAGAGAGCAAAATGGAGTATCAGGCTAGATTGGTAACTCTTAGACGTTGTTGAGCGTATAATTTTTAGGTTTAGGCACTGTGGGGAACCAGTTGTTGGGTCGTACTAACTTATGGCTGTCAAACACGATACTGTCCAGTAGTTTCATCATGTCGTTATCTTTGATGGTAGGGCCTCATCATTCAGGTTTCTGATGAGTTGGTTTACAACACACGCTTGTATTGCTGTGGTGTAGTAGAAATTTAGAAGCTGGGACAGCAACAACAGTATACTGTAATGAGGGTCCGGATTCTCAGGAAGTCAAACGTTAGCATGTTAGGATAACAATTGTACTTACTATTATTCTAGCCACTTGAGGAGGTGCTTAATTGGATATGTCGGCAATCATAGAACTTAAACATAAATGCAATTGCTTGCTTGATTATTCTTGGAGCTTTTGTTCATCATTTTTTCCGAAGATGTTGGTCTATCTGTTGAATAACAAGTTGACTTCCATTACTGTCTACTTGTTATTGCTTTCCATGGTAGACTAGTAGTTGCTGACAGAGAGAACCCTGTTGATGCATTCCACACATCGTTGCTGTGTCTAATTAAAAGGATGATTTGCTAAAAGTATGATTTTAGTATCAGGAAGTCGTTGAGATACTTGTGGAGAAGTAGCTTTGAGAGATGAGATAGGGAGCGATGATGTGTTCCATCTGTCTAGTAAACTTCCTTTTCAAGGTTTAGGTTTTCTTTCACTTATCAAAAAAAGGTTTAGGTTTTCTTTCAGTAAATCGTCTTTCAGTGGATGGCTGTCAATACATTCTATCATGTTTACGTCTTACTAGTTCTCAATGAGAGGAATTATTTCTTTTATATTGGATTGTTTGTTCACTCAATGCCTACACCCCTCCCCCCCCTGGGCAAACGCTATAAGGTAGTTTCGCTATGTTTGAACCCCCCCCCCCCCCCACACACACACAAAAAAAACCCACCATAGGTGGAATTCTTGGGTAATAGCTTGGTTTGGGAAGACAGCTGTACATGCCCCATGGGAAACTGCCTGCATTCGGTCCTTAATGCTGAAGGCAAAAAGCAGCTCAACTTCCTTGCCAATATGCCACATTTCCCGAACTACATAGGCTTCATCATTCTTTTGACTGCTGATAGTCTTCCTTATACAATGTGTACTTGGGTGCATCTCTGTCTTGTGCGCATCTCTGTCTTGTGATTCATGATTGTGCTGTAGAGTAGATAGGAGGGTGATAAACAGTAATATTTCCTTCTCTAGCCCTTTTTCCTTCAAATCTATGTCATTCACAGCCTTCAATATTTTCAGGTACCCATTCCCCCTGCCCACATTTATGCCATTAATGATACGCTCCCAGCTGAAGGGGCTGCTGAAGACTACGAAGCCTGCCTTAGAGGACTGGTGAAGACCAACGTGATAGCTACATCAGAGGCTACTGGGTTCCCAAAATTTGACCTTCAGCTGTTAGGGATGGGCCCCGATGGGCATGTTGCTTCTCTATTCCCGGGTCACCCCCTTGTAAATGAGGACAAGAAATGGGTCACCTTCATCAAGGACTCGCCAAAACCACCGCCAGAGAGGATCACCTTCACCTTCCCTGTTATCAATTCCTCAGCATATGTCGCTCTTGTGATTTGCGGAAGTGGCAAGGCGGGTGCAGTGAAGACCGCACTTAGCGAGAATCATTCTTCAGAACGACTTCCTGTTCAAATGGTTTCAGCCGAAGGAGAGCTCAAGTGGTTCCTCGACAAGGAAGCAGCAGCAATGTTGTAGATCTCCTGTCTGTCATGCCCTGATAAAAACCTTTGTCTTCTGGGATCATCGGTTCGAACTTTGGTAAAACTTGTCCAATTTCTAACTGATTAAGGTGCATAAATGGCATTGTTGCTTCTGATAAGATAATATTTTCAGAAACATGTAGACAATAAGATGCTTATGTACTTGAAGAGCTGAAACTCACCAAGTTTATGGCTGTGTATTTGCTCTTTTTTTTATGCCTTTGTAGTCATTGCTGATTTTATCTCTTCTACCCTTCTTTTTTCTTTTTTTCTTTTTTTTCTTTGGTTTTGGTTGGGGCAAAGCTGTAGAGCTGGGAAAGTCTGACTCGACACGAACCCAACTCGAAGTGTTACTGAGAGAAACATGAACACGACCCTACTCGAACCGAATTGATTTCGATCCGAAATCAACACAAATTGGCCGTTTCACGTGAAAACATGTTACTTTTCAATATTGAACAAATTTAGGCTATTTTCATGGCCAACACGAAATTGACCCGTTTATTAAATAAGTCGATCCGATCCGATCCGATCCAACCCCGTATCCCAACTCTAGGCAAAAGAGAAAGTAAACGTGAGGTCCCATTCATAATTCATACATCCTAAAAGTCTCAGACAATAATGCTGCCGAGATCAAGGGAAAAAAGCCAAAGCATCGACATCGATTGCCTGCGAAAGTTTGTTGGAATTGAACATGCCTAATCCATTACTACCCTGCTTTTTCCGTGCCATGTTCAATTATTGCTTCACTTTGTATTTTGTTTCTTCTTTGGAAAAACTAACATGCTCTTTTGGTTTTTGGTCCATGGAGTGTCGTAAGGATTGGCATAAATGGAATTTAAACTCAAACTTTCATAACAATTTTTAAAAATTTTACCAACTCTGCTAATTGACCCGCAATAATCAACATACTCTGACTAGTGTAGACCAAGTAACACGAATATCTCCGGTAGTCAGTCTATTTCCATCTGCCAATCGGTGGGAATGAGAAATTTGGGATATGTTTGGTGTTTCTTCCATCAATCATCCGAGTTTGCACGAACCATTAACATCATGTTTATTCGTTTTTTTTTAATGCATAGCCTAAGTTGGCTAACTAATGGTTGTTTTTCATTTTGTCGGTTATACAACAACAACAACAACACCACCTCCCAGTGTGGGTCTCGCTTTTCAGGGTGTCTGGGGAGATCCAGATGTAGGCAACCTTATCTTTACTAATATTCCTATCCGTAGGGAGGCTTATTCCAAGAGACCCACAAAAAGATTTTGTGAAAATATTTTATAGAAGAATTATTTTGCGAAAATATTTATTAGAAAAAATAAGGACACACAGCAATGAATGACTCATTTTGTCAGTTATAGGAGACACATATCAATTTAAATAAAATTTAGATCTAAATTTGTAATAATACTGTCTTTTTCCGGTACAAACGAAGTCAAAATAATAATAATAATAATAATAATAATAATAATAATAATAATAATAATAATAATAATATATCAGTTGATACATTGTACCTAATGTAATAGAAGTGTCCAAGATAATGACAATTAATTGCTAGATGCACTAAGCTGATTTCTTGCTTGTTAGTTGTCACAACCACAAATGACAAACTAATAATCATGGCTTATTACCTAACAATTTCCCGGCCTTCCTTTCTTTTTATTTTTTTATTTTTTATTTTTTAAAAAAGTTATACTCCTTAAGCGTGCCTTGCTTAAATTATTGACTATCAAATGTGAATGGATGCTCAGCTTTAGCTTTCTGCCACAAATGACCGTATCATTCTCTTTTACTTTGCCCATCTTGAAAGTAGGGGAAGAGTGGAAGACACACACATTTATCGGTGCATGGTGCGGGTACGATCTTAGCCTAACGATTAAGATTGAAGTCTTGAGTATATTAAGTATTAGGTTTGATTCCCTCTCTTTTCATTGTATTGTACTGCTTTCGTGGCTCATTTGAACCAACAAAAAAAAAAAATTGCGGAGTTTGGATATATCTAGAAAAGTTATAACGGTCAGACAAAGCGTAAATCTTAAAAAAACAAAAAAGACTTATCATTTATCATATCTGCTGCAAGCTTAGAATTGGATTAGTAGGCTGTTGGTGGGTTTTCCGTTAATATAGAGTGTGAAAATACTACCAAACGAATAATTCGAGATTCCAATGATCTATATTTCATCGTGGGGATGAGACGATTTGATTGTTAAATCTGTTTTTTTTTATAGTAATTAGAAAAAAAGATATAAAAATCATTATAGGTGAAATTTAAAAATATATTTCCTCATAATAATTTTTTAAAATAAAAAAATTTATCAGTTAAACTAACTCATAATTATATATATATAACAAAGTACTGAAGGTTTGGTGGCTGTTGCATTACTATTTGTGATGATGGTTTGGTCTTTTCATTTTGATTTTTTTTTATTTTGCCTTTTGACCCGGTCAAAGTTGAGTGGAAAATTGGTCTAATGTGGTATGCCTTGTGATATGTCTGTTCGATTTGTTATTTTCAACACATAATTGGTCGGTAATCCAAAATTTGCATATTAAATAAAGTGGTTAGATTAATTACAAGGGCTATTTGACAAGTTTAAGCATCTTAATTAGTGTATTTTTTTATTAATCCTGAAGTTGAACAGTGAAATATGGTATGTTTCAAGGAGTAATTAACCAATGAGATTATAAATTATCTAATTAATTACTTGCAGTCTTGAATACAGCAAATCCAGACCCCGCGAAAGCGATACCCACACTAGGAGGTGTTGTTGCTGTTATTGTTGTAGTCTTGAATACAGTAAATCTAATTATATAACAACTTATATAGCCAATCGAACTTTTATTATACAAGGACGAAAACATAAGATATATTAAATTCCAATCAACTTAAACAGTCAATATTACGTAGTAAATAGTCATCATAACCGAGTAGTACAATCTTCTATATATAGTTAATAATTTTGACATTTCATATGAATGTCAAGTTATTAGGAATTTTATTAGTTCAAATAATATTGAGTTATATTAAATCTAGAAATAGCTATTGAAAACTTTAATACTGAGATTTACCGTCTAGAAAACTTAACTTTTTCAGCTAATTTTTGCCTGTACTTCATGACGTGTTTGTATGTAATGATCTCACTTATTTGGACGTAGCAATCCTTTAAGTATCTTCCAAAATAAATCTTGTCAATACAGTTAAGAATGCAGTAAAAGGGATTGGAATTTTGGATGCATGGAATACATAAGAAGTGAACAATGCATAAAATGGACACTCCTCACATGAGAAATGGCTCCCATAAAACACGAATGGAACACAGGCATCAACATAATTACCGTATTCCACACAATCATAATGGTTTGACAGTGGACTATTTCTCGGAACTATTGCATATGTTCATCTATGACAGCCGAATTTAGGGCTTTTCAATTTTCACAATGTTTGCTTATGAATAATTTCTTTACAGTAAGGATGCACAACACCTGTAATCTTGACAGAAAAACAAATTGTAATTTCAAACACTTGCTTGCTCAAAATCAAGTTTCCACCGTATTATACGAGTACAATACATGAATAGACTCACCACGTACGATTGTAACTAATACTGATTAGTTATCGAATTTTCAAACCTAATTTTTTGTGTGTTCATTTTATACGATGAGATTTGGGATGACAAATTTTTGAAAAGTATATAGATAAGATAGTTTGAGCATTTCATATGCCACGTCCACAAGAAATAGGAGTTCAAACTAACCAAGACAAGTTAGCTTTGATAGTTTATTGTCTTTTCAGACAACAATTATTTAATTTATTTAATTAATTAATAATAAGAAATAAATAGTTAAAATAGGTAGACTTTTTTTTAAAAAAATATTTGCGATTAGGAAAGTTAAACTACTTCACTTCGACTTTGGAAAAATACTCTCACTCGCTCTCTCTCTCTCCATATAAAAGCATCTTCCAAGGAGAGAGAAAAGAAAAAGCAGACAAAAGTGACTGAATTTAGAGAGAGAGAAAGAGAAATCAATATCAGTGGTTGAGGACTTTCGTTTTCCGTTGATTTTGATTCTGATTTTGATGATCGAAGTTGCAGAGTTTGTACTACTGCCTGTTTCTCTCTCTTCGGATGCTCAAGGGCGTGCCGTCGACCAGCATCTGCCGGAGCATCGGTGGTGTTGCCGGCGGCGCCGGTGGTGGTGCCGGCGGCGATAATGGCGACGATGCCGGTGTTGTAGCGGTCACTGCCGGTGCCGCTGGTCTTGCTCTCTTCGCCGCCAGCCAACGCTTACACCAGGTAGACTCACAGAAGATTGAACAAAGCCAGCCAAGGCTGCTCTCCCCCATGACACAAATTTGTATACTGTAAACCCTAGATTGAGATTCAGTAGTCTGAGTGTTGGAATTAGGATCTTTAATTTTTCATTTTGGGGGGAGGGTTAGTGGTAGGACTTAGAATTAGGTTTTTTCTAGGGCTTGGTTTGGTAAAGTGTGTAATTTATAGAGATCTAAATATAGAAGATTAGATAGATGAAATCTCTAAGGCGAAGCCATACTTCTTCGTCGAAATCTTCGTCTTCATCTCCTTTGTCTCCTCATCCAAATAGCAAAAATCATCACTCTTCATCATCGTCGCCGTCGTCGTCTTCACCGTCGTCATCGTGGGTTCATTTGCGATCGGTTCTCTTCGTTGTTGGCCCCTCATCATCGTCATCGGCATCATCATCATCATCTTCTTCCGCCTCCTCCGATCGGTGAGTCCCCTCACTCCTCCTCAGCTTGCATTTTGTGCTTCAGATCTCTCTCACACTTCTGATGTCGCTCAAGCACTCCTCTTCCTGCTTTATTTGGTTCGGTAGTTATGTTCTAGAGCTAATGAAGTAAATTACTATGGCGTTTTGAAAAGAATTTAGCTCCTTTTTGGGGTTGGGTGGGATATTCAATGATTTGGGTAGTGGTTAGTTAAGCGGGTCTGTGTTCTGGGTTGCTGTATTGGGTCATAGAGCTACATAATAGTAATCTAAAGACCCCATTTTTATTCTTTAGCTATGTGCATTTCTGTCTGGAAACAATTTCAGGGGAAGCTTGGGGTCGAAGCCTACTGTTCTAGCTCAGGGATGTATGCATTGTGATCAAACTATCTGGTTGAAAGAGCGAGGACTCTTGGTGGGGCTGCTGGGAGTAGCTGATTTGAATGTGCGAATCCTTGACTAGGAAGATGCTTTGTATTCTGTTCAGGAATGGATCACATGAGTCACAATCACAACTATCTTTGTGGTCTCCTATCACTTTTGTTTTGTCATGTTGTCCCGGTGATCTAATTTTTGAGTGGCCTGTGCTAGATATCCTGTCCTTGCTGATGAGCTGTGGTGTGTGGAAGGGTTCTAATTTTCATTCCCGGTTGTTGTCTGGGGTCTGTTGGGGGTGGGGCAGTCTTATGATAAGATGGGCAAAAAGGAGAAAACAGATTTGCCCTAAAATTACTGAGCAGATGGTGAAAGTTTGTCATACCAAATTTAAGCTTCATACAGATACCATACAATTTCCACAATACCTTCTGATGAAGATCTGCATTCAGTGGAGGAGGGGTTGTATATATGCAGCTTATTTGTGTTATTGGAAATGGTTTGGTGTATTTTGCCTCATAACAATAATAAGTAAACTACAGTTTTAGTAGGTTTTTTTAACTATTCTTATAATTTAAATTTGAAAATTGCTAGGAGTGGCCCGTTCTAAAATCGAAACTAAGGTTCACTGAATAAGACTAGTGCTTGATTCTGGTTTTCAAGGGCAAAGGACTGTTTTGACTACTTTGTAATTTAGGATGTCATGTGTGAATTTTAATGACTGATCTTGATTATGTGTGCATCTAGCTTTTTTCACTGTTATTCTTATTTGTTTTATTTTGCTTACAATTGAGTTCACTTGGTAATGGGAAACATAAAGACAATTTATTTTGATGAAATGCAACTTGTTTTGGAGAAGGAATGGGAGATGTGTACAAAGTCAGTGTGAGTGAAACTTCTGCCATGGAAAGCATGCTTGAGAATTATAGATCAATATGCATTTCTGTTTGCTTGTTCCACAATGAATTTTGTATCATGCTTGACGTGTATCTAGGCAATGGATATGAAAATCTGATCTATGTTCTTTTCAGCATTTATCTTTATTTTGAACCGCAATATTGTCTCTGTGATTTTTCACATATTCAGTCCATTGCTAATAATTTGATCTATGCAATTTTTGTGAGGTCTGATTAGGTTTCAGGACTGTTTTCTTTGGTAACAATTTTTGAGTTATCTGGTCATTCAGGGGTCATCTTAAGTCACCATGGTCGCGTAAGAGAAGGAAACATGCTCTGACACATCAACAGTGGAGAAGTTTGTTTACACCAGATGGAAAACTTCGAGATGGAGGAATTAAGCTTTTGAAAAAAGTCCGGAGTGGGGTGAGTTGCTTAGTCTCCCTGTTGATTAACAGAACTGTCCTCACTCCTTTTGAGTACAAAATAATTAAGCCCTAAGGTGCCCAAAAGCTTAATGTTGTCCTCTTTAGGCTTTTTTGGCGTCCACACTTGGCAAAAATTTCAGTAATTTCAATACCATATCAGAGCTAATGGGATGCTATAATGAGCATGCTTTCTTTTCTTCTTTTTTAATCTTTTTTTTTTTGGGTTGGCGTCTTCAGTAGTGGGTGTAAAATTTTGTATGATGGTGTCCTACTTTTTGATCTTTTTTTGATTTCCCAATTATCAATTAATTTTTATGAGTGTCTACATTTAAATTTTAAAGGATTTTTCTACAGGTTTTTGAATAATCTTTTGGCTAACGGTTGTCTAGACACTGGACCTGTCAATGTATGTAAGACCGTGGGGGTCTTATTATCTGTTTTCGGACTGGGTTGCATCCCTTTTTGGATTTGTGACCTCGCTTTAGGTTTCATTTGCATTTTGCAACCTTGATTCTTCTACCTGGTTGAAATTCTGTCTTGTTGATAATCGTGTCTTCTATATTTTCGATGGACCTATTGGAATTTGGAACAAGCTTGTGGATGATTCTCTGCCAACTACAACAGAAATGAAATTTCATTCTTGTGGCCAAGTTCCATGTAAATGCATGCCTTCTTGTTTCTATTTTTTCCGGTGTACTAGAAATTCAGCATATCAGTAACTGTTTCTTAATTTCCCTCCTGGTGCAGGGTATTGATACGAGCATCAGAGCAGAGGTTTGGCCTTTCCTTCTGGGAGTGTAAGTATCAATGGCCTTAGCAACTTATAAATTTTATTGTCTGCTGAACGGCCATGCTGATGAGTTGTTTTCGACGACTTGCATCGGCTTTGATTTTTTGTTGTTCTTGCTTATTGTGTTAGTGTTCTTTAATTTTTTTCCCCCTTGGGTGTGGGGAAGGGAAGTGTCTTCCATATCTAGTTATTTGCCTCATTTGATGATAAAAAATTAATCCCCCCCCCCAAAAAATCTGGCGTCCTCTTTTAGTTTGGATAGAATAGCAATTTGTAATTGTGACATGTTTCATGGTCTCATTTGACCTTAATTTCAGGATATATTAGTCTTGCTGTTGATTCACAGCTTAGTTTGGTTATTAAAACTGAAAATAAAGTAAGGTTTGAAGTGTTTAGTAAAACGGGATCTACATCCCATGCCTGGGCAATGGGCGCACCAAATATAGTAGCTATCTAATAACTGACTTGACTGATTGTATTGTTCATTCAGGATGGACATTGCATGCTCTTGTTGTTGTTAACTGCCCAAGTTTTGCACTGATCTGACGAGAAAAAGTCTTTGGGTAAATGAGTGCCCTAACATTTACCAGGCCATCTTCAACCCTTCAAATCATGGTTTAAAGCCTCATCATGGGAATTAAAGGGGAACCTTTTGAAGCCCTCAAAAATGGGCCTACATGTCTTTCGATTGTCCCTTACAATTTTGGATGTCCTTTTTGTGGCTGCTTTTTCTAAAATTATATGGGTTTGCAATCTTTTTCGTGGACCTGAATACTGGTTCGTGAGTTTTACAAAGCCCTGGTACAAACACTAAGTCACCGCTGTGTCCTGGGAGTGCCAGCAATGTTATATAGCTCATACTGCTTCTGGCTATACAAGGCCGATTTTGTTTGTACCACCTGAAAATCTAACCACTTGTTTTTTGAGACTTGGCAGGATTTTTAGAAAAGCCCACTCACTTTACGGTTCCATGATTACAGACAGGCATCAGCTAGCTAACTAACTCTGTCTTGCTGAAGTGGATTTTATAGAATCTTTAGTGGCCGTGCACTTTGAGAGGTGATATAGGACAGCAACTTCTTCAGCACTCCAATAGCGGCATCCGCTTGCTTCCTCCCGCTTCTCGACCTTTCCATGTCCACACTGCATGGATGAAACAAGCTAGGGGCAAATATTTCATAAATCATTAGCACACTAATATTCTCCAGTTTATCCCTAATGCTAGTTGCTAGATTATGGATATTTAAATGATCTATTTGTTTAAGATGAACTTATTTTCTAATTTTTGTTGTTAAAATTGAAATAAAAGAACGTTGTAAGCTATGACATTAGGTAAAATGAAACGCAATTCATAGAATATCTTTTTAGTTTTTTTTTTAATTTTAGATGGTTCCAGTACGAGCAAAACAGTACTAATGAGGTACGCCCTTAGTTTAAAAAAGCCCGCCTGAGGCATGCCTCGGCGTGAGGCTAGTGGTTTAGCGCCTCTGAGGGAATGAGGTGCCCCTCAAGGATGTGAGGCTATACCTTCCCCCCTTTTCTTCTTTTTCTTAGCCTTGCCTTTACATTTTTTTTCTTATTTTTCTTCCTTGGGAGCTAAAAGGTGAGCTAAACTTGTACCATAAGTACGTACATTGGGAAACTGCGATGATAAGATAACATATCTTAAGGTTATTTGCGGTGCTAGTTGTCATATTGATGTCTAATCACAATTTTAATGCATTTATCTAACTTGTTTCTTCAAAATATGCTTTGTGAAATATGAAATACTTTTAAAACAATTTTGCATAGAAGTGTGTCTCGCATCCGTGATGCGTGCGCCTTCGCCTTGCGCCTCATGCTTTGGGACCCTATGCGTCTCAATACGCCTTGTGCTTTTTAAAACTAAGGGTACGTCTTGTTCAAGTAAAAAAGAAAAGGGGGGGGGGGCGGGGAAAGGGTCCAGCATTGTACTCATAACTCTGAGTGGTAGGGTTGCATTAGTTGTGATCCCTGGTCTTTCAGTTTCGAACATTTTGTGGACGCTATCTAGACTAGATTCTCACATTATTTCAGCAAGCAATTTTGTGTTGACCAGTTATGCCATGTACTGGCTCCTTTCCTTTCCTGCTCCCTTCGGTATCTTAGTGTAGCCAACTAAATTCTCTTTCCCTTCACGTATAGGGAGCTTCTGCTCTATCCTCCTGCTCTCTTTCAGGGATCCAAACATTTAGAAAGATTACGTTGTCACTCTCTGTATCTGAATGATGCTGGTGTCCTTACCCTTGTAGTGCCTTTCTCTTCTTTTGGTGGAATGTTCCCTAATCCTTTTTCTTTTTGGGTTGGTTATATCTGTCTTTCGGTGTCTAGGGCCTCTGGATAACTGAACCTAATTTGCTTAGGTAATCTTAATATAGCCCTAAACATCTTAGGGAGGTCATCATGATCCTTTAGGCATTAAATAAGGATGATAAGCCCAAACATTTGTAAACCGTGAATCATAGGCTTCCTTTTTTGGGTCCTTGGGTCTTAAGGCCTAAGATAACACAATATTGAGTTATTGACTGCGTGACACTCTTGTGAGCATATCGTCAGGAACTGTAGGGTCTTAGAGCATCCACAATGGTATGCTCGCGAGGAAGAAAAGGAGGAGAGAGAGAATGGTGAGGTAAGGAAGACTCTGCAGCAAGAGGCTTGTGCCTCACACCTCACGGGGAGGCTCACACCAGTGAGCTCCCTCGTGAGTTTATTTTGTTTATTTTAATTTTTTTATTAGTTTTTCTTTTTTTTTTAAATTCTAAAAATAAAGTTGTGTTATGGAGTGGGTTTATAGGTATTATTTTATTGTTAGATGTAAGATCTATAGGTATGATTTTATTTGGTGAGGAAAAGTGGTGAGCCTGCCATTGCAGAGAGTGAGGATTGTGAGGCAAAAAGTTGGAGAGAGGGCTGATGTGGCAATGGTAGGATCCGACTGGTGAGCCAAAAAATAGCTCACCATTGTTTTTGCTCTCAGAGCACTAGATGACAGCTGTCTGGCATGCTTCTAATGTACCTCAAGAAGCACTCTTCCCATGACAAGATAAATTTGAAGTGAAGCTGAGATCCATTACTCATTGTAGTCACCTATGATGCTCCAACCCTGGCATTTTGCTACCTGTGCAGACCCACAATGGGCAACCGGACACGGCTAGGTTGGAGAATGTGTATTTCTGCTCTGTTTGCTGATAAAGGTAAAAGAGGGGAAGCAGTTACATGCCTGGAATGAACATAATGATGTGCGGAGTTAGC
The DNA here is from genome assembly GCA_017589665.1 of Selenicereus undatus. Classification (NCBI taxonomy): domain Eukaryota; kingdom Viridiplantae; phylum Streptophyta; class Magnoliopsida; order Caryophyllales; family Cactaceae; genus Selenicereus; species Selenicereus undatus. The sequence goes on along the minus strand of JACYFF010031952.1, from coordinate 99,345,143 downwards.
ATCGGTTCTACAATGATCAACGCCATCTTCTTTATTAATGTTCTTCAAATCTTTTTAGTCTCTCTCTCTCTCTCTCTCTCTCTCTCTCACACACACACACACACACACAGAGTAGCAAGGCTAGGGTTTTCCCCTTTTACAATTTGATGCCTCTGACTAAAAGTAGAGTGTGGGCATTTTTTTTCAAAAATTTAATTCGAAGTGCAGCAAGGGATATGGCCATTTATTTGGGCTGAGGTCAAAGATCAAGTCTTCAAGACCTAATTTCACTTAAGCATTGTACCCACTCCCACTCCTTAAGTGTTCATACTTTGAAGCATTAATTTTGAAAAAAATTATTAGCAACTATTATTGGTAATTTAAAATTTAAAAAAAAAACCAATGAAGGATTTAAAAATTTAGATTAAAAAATAAAAATAGTGATGTCCCCATACTTGTATTCAATTTTAGGACAAGGTCCCAACGACAACATCCTATGTTTTCTCCTGAGGTGTGTCCAACTCTCGGATATGTACCCGTGTCCGGTGTTCGACACCCGTACCCAAGTCCTAGCAACATAACTAGTCTTATGCGTTGCCCAATATTTTGTTCTTATCTTGAACTGGATGATGGAATTTATCATCCATAGCCAAAACATATATAGGGCATCCTGGAATTGGTTACTGCCTGAATGCACCTTGGAGTTAGTTAGGATTGTCTCTTACCCAGTGTGGACCATTGTTTCTGCTGCTATCAAATTTGTTGCTTGCCCTAACCATTTAGCTAACTTCGATTTTTGTGTCTGACAGTTATGACTTGAACAGCAGCAAAGAAGGAAGAGATGTTATTGGGAATAAGAATAGGTACTGCAAAGTTCTGCAAGGACATATTTGATGGGTTTTATCGAGCAAGCTTTTCAAGTCATGCATGATGGACTATGTTTCTAAAGTTTACCTTAGATCTGGATACATACTTATTTTTGATGTTTTTATATTCAGAAAAGAGTACGATAAACTCAGAAGACAATGTCAACGACTGATTAAACAACTTGAAGAGGATGGTAAACCGAAGGAACTGGGAAGAAGTTCTAGTGGTGAGAATAGTGAGGGCTCCATTCCAGAATCCAGCTCACCTGCCTCTGAAGATGTTGTTAGTGCTCGGGAGTCCCTCTCTAGTGAGAGAGGAAGTTCTGATTTGGATTACTCAGATAATCAATCAAGTACACTTTTAGATAGGACTAGTAGCTCTCTACGTCTCACAAGTGAATGCCCCTCTGCGATCAATACTGATTCATCTGACTCGGAGTCATCTGAGGATGACCAGTTTGACGAAGCTTCTCCTCTAATTGGACAAGAAACTGATCCTGACACTTTAGAGGATCCTTCCCCTCCGAAAACACCTGTGCAATTTAATGTCTGCCGCATGGAGGATTTTGCCAGTTGGCGCCGGATCATCCGCCTTGACGCTGTGCGGGCCAATGCTGAATGGACTTCTAACTCGTCTTCTCAGGCTGCAGTGTCTGAAGACCGGGCTCGCCGTTGTGCTGAAGCGGTTAGTCTGAAAGATTATGACCATCTCGAGCCATGGCAGATTTACCATGCTGCTAGATTGGTGGCGATACTTGAAGCCTATGCTGTCTATGACTCTGAAATTGGGTACTGTCAAGGAATGAGTGATCTCCTTTCCCCTATAGTCTCTGCAATAGAGGAGGATCACTTGGCATTTTGGTGTTTTGTAGGTTTCATGAAGAAGGCTCGTCATAACTTCAGGCTCGATGAGGTGGGAATCCGTCGACAACTTAATATTGTGGCCAAGATTATAAAATACAAGGACTCTCATCTTTACAAACACCTGGTAAAGCTGCAGGCTGAGGATTGTTTCTTCGTGTACAGAATGGTGGTGGTCCTTTTTAGAAGGGAACTTAGTTTTGAGCAGACACTCTGCCTCTGGGAGGTGATGTGGGCCGATCAGGCAGCTCTAAGGGCTGGGATTGGTAAGTCCGCCTGGAGCCGAATAAGACAACGAGCTCCACCAACGGATGATCTGCTGTTGTATGCCATAGCTGCTTCTGTATTACAGAGAAGGAAACAAATTATAGAGAAGTACAGTAGCATGGATGAGATTTTGAGGGAGTGCAACAACATGGCCGGGCACCTTGATGTCTGGAAACTGTTGGATGATGCACACGACTTGGTAATGACTCTTCATGAGAAGATTGATGCAACCTGATGGATGACTACTATGTAATTTTAGTGCTTGATATGTTGGAAAATTGATACGCTGTGCTTAATCCAGCATTGTGATGTTGCTGCTGCTCGAGCCATAGTTTGCTGTAACTCGACAACATGAATAGTGTGGCTGCAGTGGAATGGAGACGGTTCAACAAATGCATTTGCACCCTTTCCTGCAAAAGATGATATGTTTTGGATGCAACTTCATCATGTCAAAAGAGAACCCTAATTTGCCCGTCAGTTGGCTATCATTCATGAGCTAGGATTCAGCTAATTCTGTAATCCAAGCGATTATGTCCAATTCCTTCTTTGGGACTCATCGATTGGTTTTGAAAGCACAGCTTTGCAACACTGGTATAACAATCTTGACTCTCCCTTTGCGGTTGGCCTGTATCTTCTGTTATGGTGTTATTGTGAATGTTATTCCATCTCTTTGAGGCCTGAGCCTACTGATGATTGACGAGCCAACGAGTTAATTTATTTCTTTTCACTCTGAATCTGATGGCTCACTTTTGCTGTGTTAATTTGGTCTGTCAGCCAAGCTGTTAATTTTTCTTGCATTGTGGGATTCCTGGTAGAACGGTACTTAAATTTGGCGTGATATCGTGGATTTAAAATGTGGCCGATCAAAGACGAAACTTTTGAGTTGGCCAAACTGCTTTTGAGCCGTCTTATGGAACACGATTTCCGTATTAGAACAATTTTTTCATATCGTGACCGCGACTGAAATCGCATTAACCAAGCATAGCTGAAATCCTCATTTTGCACAGCCTTTTGTTTTTTTCTCCCCCTTTCCGTTTGGGATTGGGGGCATGTTTAAAGTTGGGAATATGATAAACTAAAGTAAATGCATCTCAAAATTGTCTATTATTCAAGGGGTAAGACAATTACATAAGGTCTCTGAATAGTCTCCCAGATGGGAGACTTAGATTTAAGATTTGGATTTGAATTTGAAGAAACCTCGAGTATCTTGAAATCCAGAAAGCCAAACTGATCACTGAAATGGGGATGACTCTAAAACAACAATATAATATTTTCAAAAATTAATTTTGTAGGTCTCTTGGAATCAGCTTCCCTACGGGTAGGAATGTCGGTAGGGGTAAGGTTGCTTACAGCTGGATCTCCCCAGACCCGGCGAAAGCGGGACCCACACTGGGAGTTGTTGTTGACTCTAAAACAACACTACTTTTACTAGGTTGATTGTGTATAGTTTATCGTATTTGCCTTCTATGTTTCCATCACACATCGAATGCAGAAATCCTTAAGTGTAGTTTAGGAGCAAAAATATCGGAGTATAATCTCCTCGCACCTTAGGTAGAAGTCAAAGACATTGCTTTGGTCTAGTTTGGTTTGGTTCAGGAAAAAGAACGAACTTTGCATAGCTATTCTCAACATCATGGCTGTAATTAGCCAAGATTAGACTTCATCAATGGCAGAGATCTGTCAGACCCGTCGAAGAGGCTTTATACGTGTGAATCCTATAGATTTAGGAATCAAACACCCAAAATATAAATATTGGAAGCCGATCTAATAAAAGTTGATGTGCTCATACTCGAAAACTAGTACCACATAGAAGTATGAAACTCCGAAATTTTGCAGCACAAGGTTTCAATACAAGACCATCTCTTATCACAAGCCAGCACACAACGGAACAAGCTCTCAGCGGCGGAAAAGCCACGAATGGAGCAGATTACTTCTTTCTTGAGTACCTCAATAGTTCTAATAAGCTAACCGACCTCACAAGCTCCCTAGAAAAGAAGGAAATTGGGTATAATTCCCCTAATCCTTCTTGGTATACTGGCGCACCACAAAAGCCAGCCCCAAAATGAGCATTGGCACAAGAAATTGTAAGATCTTGATAACAAAGTCATGCGTCTTGTCAGGATTGTACTGAAGTTGCTGAGGTGGGACATAAGTGCGCTTTATTGGGACCGTTGATGCATCAATCTCTCCTATGTAGTACTTCTCCATCATCTCCCGAGCAGAGTCACTGTGCCCCACGTCTTCAAAATCATTTGTTGCATCTTTACCTTCAAATTTTAGAAGTATGCATGTAAGAAGCATGATCACATGCAGATTTATGTATACTGTGAGTTCAACAAAACTGAGCATTAGTTATCACTTATCAAATGAGAAAGTTCCATGGGATGTCCTCCCATGAATTGGCTTACCCTTTGCCATGCTGCTAGTGTGGCCCAAGTACCTTCTTATGGTCATATAACTCCCCCCCCCCCCCCTTCCCCCAACCAATAAAAATAAAAATAAAAATATAGCTTTCCTCAGTAAGACAATCTCACCGAAAACAAATAACATCAATAGGGCAAATAATGAAACACACCAGTTGCAGATAGAAGCACTTCGTCACCACCAGGATGGTCATCCATGAATGGAGTTACATCATACACCTGAAATTTTCCAATTCAGCATAATGCATTCAGTTAATTAGAACAGCAAAATTAATGACAATCACTCAGCAAAGGTGCACATCTGCTATAGGAAGCCACTGACATAATCAGTATTCAGTAATGAGTATAAGTACCCAGAGAAAAAGGGGGGAGGGGGATTAAGACGAGTCCTTCATCCTTCATGAAAGGGAAGTCTATGGAATAGAAGGCAAAGAAAGCAAATGAAATGGTTTTTGTTAAAACAATCTACTTCGTCTAACAAAGTTAACAAAGAATACTGGAACAGTGGAACTAGTGGCGATTGACATTTTTTCTTTAAAAAATACAAAAAAAGGAAACCAAGGACATTGAAGTCTGAAATGTAAATAATAACTACACGACATCTCTATATGAAGTCTGACAAGTGACAAGGATTAAAGAGCACTTGCACTAGATACTAAATAGAATCAATAGGTAATGCAGCTTGGCACAGTACATTCTGGACCCCTTGATATCACCATTCAAAGAGATGGACTAAGTGACAATTCAGAACACACAAACTTTCGTCAGGTACGGGGAGAAATGCACGTGCAAAGATTGGGCACAGCTATCCTCTAGGACTCTCATTCTTTTGGTCTATTTTAAGTGTCATGTTATATACTCTCAAAAAAACAAAAAAACGTGTATTGTTATCTTTAGACTGGAAATCTCAAATACAGGGAGTTTGGGCCAAATGAGTTCAAGGAACCAGGCTTCTTGCACAAAGAAGTGCTTGTTTCACCAAGTGCCTCAGGATGCTTATATACAGCAACAAGTTTCAACCAACAGAAGTTCCCACAGAAACATTTTGTCAACTGATGCTTTACAACTACTCCTGCAGAAAAGTCAACTACTGCATCATCCCTACAGTGTCTCCTTGTCAGGCACCCCTCCTTTCATTGTACCATTCAATAAAAGCATTTGTCTAAGGGGAATAACTGATACAGTTAAAGGGCAATGTTCTAAGCTCTGGATAAATAAGGACCAAACTGTTGTTTGGATATCATAGTAAGGGAAATGGAGGGAAGCCACGATGAATTTGTTACAGGTCTTTCCTAGACCGCCATTCACCCCAATTCAGGGATGAACAAAATTTAGGAAACGAAAGTGGAATTGTCTCTTCCCTTTCTCTTCCATTTAATTCTCCTTTCCATGTAATTTTTCTAAGCAAGGTTAAAGTGAGTTAAAGAATGTTTATCCCCCCCCCCCCCCAAAAGGTGGAGGGTACTGGACATTGACTCCTTTTCCAGTATCCAGTAGAATTAGTTCCTGTATAATTAATTTGTAGGAATGAAATGTCATACATCATACCTAAACCCCAGGTCCCAACTCCCCATATTTGATGGGACCAAGGGGTTAGGGTTTCGGTTGGTTTGACAACCTCTTCCCCATCCTTAATAAAGCCACAAATGTAAGAACCCCAAAAACATCCCAAGGTGGGGCTTTGTTATACACAAATTCTAAGGTGAGACAGTCTCACTAAAGAAATATGGTCAGAGAACCTCCTTTAGCGTTACTTGAAAGGTTTTGAGGTGACAAATAATTCCTTTCAAAGACTTCTTACCTCTAAAGTGACTCAATTCATATAGGTGTGACTGCAATAAGTGTCCCTCCCAACAAATACCAACTAATTACACTCGTAATTACAAAAAGCCACCCAAGAACATCTATCACATAATATCTCTTAAGATTATTATCTCATCCAAGACCTAATGTTTTGGGGCATAAATTTGGTAAGGTTAATGCATGCATTCTCCCCTCCAACAGAAGAGCAAGTCACTGATCAATCATAATGGCTTTTGGCACAACAGAACAACTAAAAATCTAGAATTCAGAAAGAAAAAATCAGTAGAAACAACAAACACATAATACCAATTCATTCAGCATAAATTCACATGAAAATAAATGGGGAGGAAGAACAAATTGGTAAAAAGACCTAACCTTCCCAGAAATGATAAGCCAACAATCTTTAGAACTGTTGTGCTTTGCTACTTCCTCAAAGACATGAACTCTACGATCTGAAGCCATTTTGAGGCTCCCTTTTCTCTACTGCTGCAAAAATTCAAAGCACAGAAACACAGAGAGAGAGAGAGAGAGAGAGAGAGAGAGAGAGTAGAACCAAAATTGAACACAAACCCAGATGTAAAACCACTATCATCAGGCAGAAATGTCAAAAAGATTGAAGCTTTATCATAAATCAACAAAGGGTAGGATGTCGTTACTTACAAGACAGAGAGAGAGAGAGAGAGAGAGAGAGAAGGGTTTTCCCTGTATTCTCTCCAACACTAACCACGTTTAATAAATGGTACCAAGTAGAAATAGCCAAATGAGATGGAGGGATGAGACCGCTATGTGTGTTTGTTAGATTGGAAAGTGGCCCTCATATTCAGTAAAGTCTGTATCATACATCGGAATGTATGTATTTACATATAGTATATAAACAGTTATATAATTAAAATACAAAATATATGACAAATACATTACAAAAAATATATATAAAATAAATATGAGAACACGTGATCCCGAATGTATATAATAATTTGCACAGATTCCGATCAATTTCTGAGTTCTGAGGTGGTTCTGAAAATTTTTTGATTAAAAAAAAAATTTTTTTAAAGGAAACATTTTTCTGACTTCTTTCTACGTGCACTGCTACAGGACCTCGGATCCTCAAGAGTACTCCGAGGCTAATTTCGTCTCTGAATTTTCTTAGTAAAGAAAATTATTCTTCAATTATTTGAGATTTGTGGTTTGTGATGAAAGCTCAAAAAGTACAACGTAAGTGATGGCGTAAAATGACTGTTTTGTCTGTAAGTGGCAATCTTTCAAAGGATTCTCTGATGTTAAGTGCAGCACACAACAATTGTATAATTGTATGCAATTGTATGTGACTGAAGCCACAAATATTTTGAAATATGAGAAATTCGTGGTTGGCAACATGAGAAATTCGTGGTTGGCGTTGCGATGGTGTGTGGTGGGTTAAATTATACATATCATTTTCAAAAATCATATTTATATTCATATCAATCGGATTTTAGATGATTATATTCATACTTATAACCATTGAATTTTTTGAATTTATGATTTTTTTTAGGTACATATAGAATGCAAAGTGTTGTAACTCATATTTTTACACACGCTATATTTGAGTAGCAATTTTAAATGACACTAGTAAAACGTATGTTTAATCAGACTCACAGAAATTAAAATTGTATTTTTTAAAAAATAATTTTTTTATTTTGACACAAATAAACACTGTACAATTAAAGTTTCATGCCTAACATTTGTTTTAGGATTTTCGCATATTTTTGTCATTTAACAAATCTAGATAAAATTTTGTGTAATTATTTAGTTTTGAAGGGCTGTAATTTTACCCTAAATGGGACCCTTCTACCCAAGACAAGACATTATTATTAGTGAAAACAAAAATAACATAATTAGTGCCCCATTAGTGTCACTATTGATATATCAAATCTAATCTCTCTTTCAATCATCCATATCAGTATATATACAGAGCAATACTTGCTGACTCCAAGGAAATACTCTTGGAGCTTGTCTTTCTTTACCTAAGCACCAGTTTTACCTGTCAGAAATATGTCTGTCATGCAGACTTGAAGCTCATACACATGGGAGGGTTAATCCTAAGCAAGGAGAGTATTGATGAAGGGAGAATCCACAATCCGTCTCCACATATCAAACCCGAAGCAACTGCAGGAACCATCAACCTTGCTTTTTGGCTGTTGGTCTTATGCCACAGAAACACCACTAGACTCCCCACGCACATGTCGATTGCAAAGTAGGCCCCCACGAGGAAAGGCACAGCCATTGCCATGGGGAGTGGCACCCACCTTGCAATCCTCTTTGGAGCAAGGTCCCTCGCGAAGTTGGCCATGATGGCAAACCCAAAGAAAGCATAACAAAGTTGCAAGCAATGCTGAGGCAGCGCTGAGAAGCCCTGCACTCCAAGGATGGCCATGTTGCGGTAGATTATGGCATAGGGAGCCTTGTACTCCCCATCTGGGTTACCCACATCGAAGGCTGTGTAGAAGAGGAAGAAACTGAGCGGGGCCACCACACACCCGATTGCAGTCCCAATCGCCTGGCTAAGAAGCATTGATCGAGGGGAGGTTAGGGTGAGGTGGCTCGTCTTCAAATCCTGCATCAGATCAGAGGAAATGGAAACAATGGACTTGATCAGGCCACAGCCCACCAGCCCTGCAACTACACCGGAGTCTTTTCCAGCTAGGGAAGCAAGCACAAACAGCGACACTTTTCCGTAATTGTAGGCCATATTCATGTCGGTTAAGCCAGCACCATAGGCATTGCAGAAACTGAGAGATGGAGCTAGCAAGTAAGCAATGACAACATAGTACCACTTCAACTCAGAAAACATTAGAGGGATCACGATGATGGAGATCACAGAAAAGACCGTGTAGCCAGCAAATGCTACCCAGATGGGAATTCTTTCTCTCATAAACACCTCATTCCTCTGGGGATCATTAAGTGGTTGCTTTTCATTCTCCAAGCCTGCCATAGAAGAATTAAAACATTAGTCTCCTACACTAAAGCAGGAGATCTCGTCTATTCTTTTCTTTTTATTGGCCCCTTCTGTTACTGATGTAAGGATCCTGATACAAGACAATGCAGTGCGTCTACTAGGACCAAGCCAAGGAGCTAAAGCCTGAAGGGGACCCCGGGGGGGGGGGGGGTAACGGTGTCCTAGATGAGAATCAAATTCTAACCTCAAAAATGGGAAGAGTAGTACTCTAACCACCAAGGCACCAAAAGCAGTTCAGTAGTTCGAGTTACGACTTGGTAGTGTGAGTTTTGGACTTACGTGTGCTAAGGTTCTCATCCTTCAACCGTTCATGGATGCTTCGGATGGTGAAGAACAGTATCTTGAGAAAATTGTAGAGCCCATCACCTAAGATTAGCGCGATAGAAATGAAAACCTGCAAAAGTGCATTAGCAAATGTAAACAAGATCAAAACTTTCTTCTAAATTGAAGATCCGTGTGAGTTTAGAGGTAAAGCACCAAGTCCAGTTTAGTATTCACCTTGTAACCATTGAGGCTCTTCATACTACTTTCAGGTAGTGATGAAGGGAACCATTTTCCTTTCAAATTGCCAATAAGTGGCCACATTACTCCCCAGGATAGAACAGCACCAAGGAGCAATGATAAATTAACAAGGTGAGAACATATCATTCCTGCTCCAACATATGTCATACTGAAATCAAAGTAAAATCTGCAAAATTCAATCCATAAGTGCCAGTTATATTGGCAAATTGGTAAAGTTGACAGCCAAGATAAAGCGGTGAAGCAAGACAAGAAACTCACGAGTTCTCCCATGGTTTTATCCCAAATGTAGGAAACTGAGAAAAGCCACATTGATCTCCACCAGAGTACAACCACTGGAAGAAACCCCAGAGAAAACTCAGGGAGAAAAAATTCACAAACCCATTAACTTGTTTCCTGCAAGAATTTCATTGGGAAGTTAAAAATCTGTTATTTGAGGTGCACTTCATCATCACATTACAACTATCTGTCTTCCAGAAAGAGGGGCAAATCCAAAACACAGGGTCTAATGCTCACTTCGCCATCTTGTCCCCTTTAGGAGTATGGAACCCATTGATGAGCACAGCTGTTGCAGTTCCACTTGGATAAGCTAGCTTGTAGTCTATTACCATGATCTGCAGAAACATGTCCGCGAAGATAAGAACCACTCATTACCCTACATCCAGTACGTCAATGCATTTATCTCATCGTATCAACCTAATCTTATTCTAGGCTTGCCCAAGTCAGTAGTCTACGTGGAGGGGAAGGTTGCCACAGGTTCATTTCTAACGATAGTTATCATCTATCCATAAGTGGACTATTAAACATACTCCTTTCAATGTACTGTAGAGTAGATTTCTATATACATGAAATTTTTCATAGATACTGTTTACCCAATGCTTCTAAAGTTTTGAACAGTGTAAATCCTTCAATGATATTTGTCAATTTTGGATACATTAACCAGCTACACTTCCCAAGAAAATATTTATACTTTGATCAATCTTGAAATCCCAGTCATGCTGGACCTATAAAGGTCATCGGACTATGCATAAGTTTTTGCAATCAAAGGAGAATGCATATGCTTAGGCGAAGAAAAAGGAAGGGCAATCTAGGAGGGGGCAAAGGATTTATGTTACATCCTAGACATGCTGTCATTTAATATTTTTTATTTCAACGAAGTCACCAAAAAGGCAAAAGGCTGAAAGGAATCAACACTCAGTGGGAATTCGACCCCACATACCACTATGTGCAAAAGCAAATCAAAACACAAGGTGGAAAATAAAAGGCAAGCAGTTTCCAAGGTAATACTGACTGTATACAAGTTAAGTATAGCATGTCCAAAATAGAAAGACTGGTTGCCCACCTTTTGATAACAAGATTCTGAGTTCGCTTACTGAAATTAAAGAATTAGAAAGAAAGGATGGACAGGGAAGAAGCAAGACTTGAAATATTACCTTTCTGAGTGGAACCAAAGCAAGCAACCCAACGAAGCTGCTACCAAAGAGGAAACCAGTCATCCAACCAATTCCAGGCTCCTTATAACTACCAGGCACATTCCCCTCTGTATCAACTCCAGCTTGCTCATATGTCTTCTGATTCAATCCCAATAAATATGAGCCAAACCCACCTATAACATAATAAACCACCATCGCAAATTTCACATTGCTAAGTAACTTATTTAGAGATCCTTACATAGCAGCAAGGGCCACAACAAACTTCGACTTTTGGGGGGGGGGGGGGGGGGAAAACTTTTCCACCTATGATGGGGCTGGCTGTATGGATTTAAAGACTGAGGATTTAAGGGCACCACTAAAAAAGAGATCATGCTTTCTGCCACTTAAGCCAACTCTTCCCAGTAAGGGGTTAACCAGGCAAGCCAATCAAAATCATTAACACAGGTCTTTTAAGTGATTGTATCTTTAATTGAAAAGACACCAACTACCTTTGCACAGGTTCCACTGAAGCAAGGTTTAGGAGGTCCCCCAGTCTTTCCCCAGGCAAAATTACAGACTGGAAAACCGGATACAAATTACATGGTAGTTCCGGGTCTATGCCAAATATGGCAATTTCTTTTGTTGTTCTCTAAAAGCCACCCTTATTTCCATGGTACCCCTTTCCAAACCCAGGTCCATGATATAAGCGTTAGAAATCTCCCTTGGGGGTGTTCTAGGGCTAGTAGATGGCATAAAAAACTATATAATAGAAGTCAGCAAAATAAGAGATCAGACCTCCCACAGCAATACTATAGCAAGCAACAGCACAAGTTTGAACAATGGTGTTCTCTTGCCTAGTGAAAGGAGTGGTTACTATCCCAGCCCTCTGAAGAAGATTAGTCCAAGTCCGCAGTAACACAAAGGCAAGGAGAGCGGCTGAGACATTGAGATTAGGAACAAGCCCAGTTGTGAGGTTCAGCTTCATTACTATCACACTGTAAATTACCCCAATCGCTATACTAGCAATAATTCCCCTTATAGTGATCTGTTTAGTCCATGGTGGTAGTCTCTTTACTTCCTCCTCCTCATAGCCTTGCTCCTCAAAATCTTCTTCCCTTTCTATCTCACTCATCTTACTATCCCTTCCAATTGCCTGCAGTTTGATGAAACTCATCAATCATCATTGACTTTCCCATAATACCAAGAGATACAACAATCTAAAACAATCTAAAAGAGAGAAAGACAACAAAGTGGGATATGGACCCAAAAAAAAAATGATAGCTTTTTGAAAGGAGATCTCACCTTTGCTGTTGCTTTAGCTTTGAGCAGCAAAAGATCAGGTAGTTTGATGGTTCCGAAGACAGTTCCTCAGCACAAGAGCCCCAAATTAATGAAGAGATATCAAATTGCCCAAGTGGGTATTTCTGTTCTTCAATTAATCTTCAGTAAATTCACAAAAAATCCCCAAATTGTCAAATGGGTACTTCCCCTTTTTCCTTTTTCCTGATAAAAAGCTAGAAATCCCAGACATCAACAACAAAAGGTCTTTCAAACTCCATTTCTGAATCCAAGGACAAATCATAATAAAGGAGCCCAAGTGGGTATCTCTGTTCTTCACTTAATCTTCATTTAATTCACAAAAAATCGCCAAATTGTCAAATGGGTACTTCACCTTTTCCCTTTTCCCTGATAAAAAGTTCGAAAACCCCCAGATATTAACAACAAAATGGGTCATTCAAAGCTTTATTTCCGAATCCAGAAATCAGAAGCTCAAGTGCAAAAGGTCTCAACTTTGTACAACAACATAGAAATGCAAAATCGCAAGCACAGAATCTAGTCGATGAAATTACAAGTGTTGGGAGTGAGATTGATGATTGATAAGCTTCCCCATTGACTCCTTTCTTTTCTTTCTCCGACTCTACCCACCAAACAAGCAAGTCGAAGAGGCTAACGTGGTGGATACAGAGCAGTTTTGGGGCCCTTAAATGGGATCCTACAACAACCTTTGGCGTGTGTCAATAGCGTGGTGGATCAGTCATTAAGTTAGAATACTTCAAGTGAATCAAGCAATCAGGAGAGGTAGTTGAGGACAGAGAAAGATCACTGAAGGGCTTTTGAGAATGAGACGTGAAGTGGTGATTGCCACAAGCACAAAGCTTTGTGTTGGCCAGCACTGAACAGGCTCCATGAAATTTGGGGCAATAAATTTCAAGTGTTCAGGCTCAACTTGGACTTTTTTTTGTTTCCTCCCTTTGAAACTCTGTTTTATCCGAGTCAACTTACTATTAGTTTACAAAAGAACTGAACTTTTTCATTATAATTTTTTTTTTGATTTATAAAATTCGAACTAAAGACATTATTTAGGAAAATAATTATCAGATCACTTGAATCAACATGTATTAGTAAAATAATATAAATGTAGAGAAAAATAATATGCAAAGTCATGTATGTAAAAAACTATAAATGTTAGTTATTCTATTTGAAAACATTTATAAAAATTATTCTTTATATATACATATACATGAATTTTAATTTTGTCCATATTGTCATTTTAATACGACAATGGTAGCGTATTAAAGCTCAATAATACAAATCGTATTTGTTATATAATTAATCGTTACTAAAAAGTTGAACAGAAAGCTCTTGTTCTTATTTTTATTGTAATAGTAAATCTGTATTTAATTACAAGAACATGCAAATGGTTAGATTCATAATAGTTTATAATTTCTTTTACAAAGTCTTTTTCTAGTAATTTTCTTTTATGGTGACTACTGTTGGAGTAATAACACCCCAAAAGAGTTTTCACTTACTCTCTCTATCTCTTTTGTTGTCTCACATGAAACTTTTGGAATTGGCTTGAAAAGTTTATATATCTCACTCTTTTTACACTTGTCGAATAACTTGAAGCCATGTTTTAAGGGGGGTTGAGGGGACTTTGGCTGCCACACGCGCGCGTCGCCGTCCGCCCAGGCTGGGCTGGGGGCTTGGGCTTTCCTTTATACTTTTTGGAGGAATTCTTACTGGGCTGATTGCGTATGAGCTGTTGTAATCCTAATGGCTAGTTGACTGAGTCTTCCTCCATTTCTGCCTTAATCACCATGATCATCTCCCCTATTACTGCTTCAGTTACATGATCCTCTCCCGTTCCTGTTGTTCCACCCCTTTTTCCTCCTCTAAATTATAGCTATTCAATGGCTCTACTGCCTCATCAGACCACTATATAAAGGGGTCTTCTACAGCTCTAGAATACACACAGAAACACAGAGAATCTTCTCTACTCTTCTCTTCCTTCTTCTATTCCTAGGCAACATGCTGCTATACTCTATAGCTTCTCCCTCAAGTGCACGAGTGAGAAACTCGTTGTGTTAAACTTTGAGGAGCTTTTTTGCCTTATCGATTTGCACCTGAGTCGGACAATTTTAGCTTTCAGAATGTCAAAATAATTGGTTAAATGGTTGTTGTGGTGACAGAGGAAAAGCTATGTCAGTAGTATCATCCACGACACAGCTTTCCCTCTGTCACCACAACAACCATTTAACCAATTATTCTAACAACTACTTATTCAGAAGTCACTCATTGAATAAACTTTTAATTAAGTCAATATCAATGTTACAAATACCATATATTTTATGGTAATATGGTGTCTTTTAAAATAAACTGTTGATAAGCACTTCTAGTAATTGGCCCTTTACCTAAAGGCTGGTGAAATTTAGTTTTATATACAATATGAACTAAATAAATATATAAAAAAATCCATTTTAGAAGTTGGCCAACATTATCTCCATTTTAAAATTGCAATAATGCATTGATGAGAGGAACGTTTCATGCCTTTCGTGTAGAGTAGAGAAGCAATAGACAAAGCCAATAGCAAGAAGCCAATGAAATATGATTAAAAGTGTTTTATTTTCATTTAAAATGTATCTTTCGCATATTAAATAGGAAAGAAATAATATGATTGAATAGTGGAAGGATGTCAATACTTATAAATTGTAAAAAATCATCCTTTTATATATAATTTTTTGCATGTACAAAATTACACAGATGATATGCCTTGCAAACAGAGTTCATCCGATTAGGATGTAAGTTTGTATTTGTTGGCATAAATAATGAATATTAAAACTTTATAACTTATAATAAGTTATAATTAATAAAAATTTGGTATTTTTAAATCATAAAATATATTAATTTGAGTTAAAAAAAAATGTGTTACAGCAAGACATTTAAAAGTATCCTACA
Source organism: Selenicereus undatus (assembly GCA_017589665.1). NCBI lineage: Eukaryota > Viridiplantae > Streptophyta > Magnoliopsida > Caryophyllales > Cactaceae > Selenicereus > Selenicereus undatus. Next base: position 99,329,785 of record JACYFF010031952.1, on the reverse strand, counting down.
GCAAGACACGTGTCATCACCCATATGCCAATCTACTTGCCATAACTTGGTTAAAACACTTCTATTGTATGGTTATCCTTCTCATACACTCAATGTTTTGATCGCATTAATAATCAAGTAGATCAAGCCATGCATCAAAGGACAATGAACAAATGATTTTACAAATAGTCGCCATGATATATAAATAATAATTAGCATGTCATAATCTCTAAAATTGAGACTTTAGTATGTGAGTCGCTGGTGATAATCTATATGTATGCGTAGTATACCTTGTACTGATAATCATAATCATTGGATTACGGGCCAGTTTTATTTTGTGTTTTAAATAAATAGATAGATGTAAGAAGATGTAAGGAACTGTAAGGAGCTGTAAGATTATGTAAGGAGCTGTAAAGACATATGTAAGGAGTTGTTAAATTGTTGAAGAGTTGTATAGTATAATTTATTTTACAACAACAACAACAACAAACTCCCAAAGTGGGTCCCGCTTTCGCGGGGTCTGGGGAGATCCAGCTGTAGGCAACCTTACCTCTACCGGTATTCCTACCCATAGAGAGGTTGATTCCATAAGACCCACAAAAACAGTTTTGAGAAAAAGGTTTGGATGGGAAACGATTGCAAAACCATTTACCGAGGTAAGAGAAGTAAGAGAAGTAAGAGAAAGGGGGTGGAGACATACCTGGACAAATCGTGGGCACTTGGTGTCGTGACCATCCGGAAAAGCTTGACCTACAAACAAGCAAACCAAAACCCACCCCACCCCACCCTACCCTACACCGCCTAGGCTACTGCCCCCTACGGAGCCGGTCCCCTATGACCTTAATCCTGTCCCGCCACACCCTCCTATCCTGAGCCATGTCCTCCGTGAGACCGACAACTCTCAGGTCCTCTCTAACCACCTCTTCTAGGTTCTTCTTCGGCCTACCTCTCCCTCTCTTACCACCTGGTGGGCTGATAGTCTCGCATCTCCGCACCGGGGCGGCCACACTTCTCTTCTTCACGTGGCCGAACCATCTGAGCCTCGATTCCCTCATTTTCTCCTCTATGGGGGCCACTCCAGCTAGGCCCCTAATAACCTCATTCGTAATCCTGTCCAATCTCGTAAAACCACACATCCACCTGATCATCCTCATCTCAGCTACCATCAACCTCTGTACCTGCGCCTTTTTTAGAGGCCAACACTCCGATCCATAGAGAACCGCGGGTCTAACTACCATCCGATAGACTTTGCCTTTCAAACCCATTGGCACTCTCTTGTCGCACAGCATCCCTGACGCTGACTTCCACTTTTTCCAGCCCACTCTAATCCGCTGGCTAATATCCTCGTCAATATCCCCATTCTGCTGGATGATCGAGCCTAGATACTTGAAATTGGCGACCTTCGGTATTGCCCTCCCATCCAGTATGATTTCTCCCCCCTCTTCTATCCTTCCACTGAAACAACAGTGAAGGTATTCCGTTTTTGATCTACTCAACCGAAAGCCCCTAGCCTCCAGTGTATGCCTCCAACTCTCCAACCGGTCATTCACCCCCTGCCTAGTCACATCGATAAGGACGATGTCATCTGCAAATAACATGCACCAAGGCACCTCGTCCTGGATACCTCTAGTGAGCTCATCCAAAACTAATGTGAAAAGAAACGGGCTTAAGGCGGAACCCTGATGTAGCCCCAAACTAACAGCAAAGTCCTTGGAGACCCCTCCCAATGTCCTAACATTCGTCCGTCCTCCCTCGTACATATCCTTGATTACACGAATGTACTCAGGCGACACCATTTTATCTTCCAAACACCTCCACAATACCTCCCTTGGAACTCTATCATACGCTTTCTCCAGGTCAATGAACACCATATGGAGATCCACCTTTCTGTCCCTGAACAGGCCCATGAGCCCTCTGAGGAGGTAGATCGCCTCAGTAGTCGACCTGTCTGGCATGAAACCAAATTGGTTCTCTGAAATATCTACTTCCTCTCGCAGCCTTCTCTCAATCACTCTCTCCCACAACTTCATAGTGTGGCTAAGCAGCTTGATGCCCCTATAGTTATTACAATCTTGGATATCCCCTTTGTTTTTGTACAGTGGGATGACTGTGGTGGCCCTCCACTCTCTGGGCATCTTGGCGGTTCTGAAAATAACATTGAAAAGCTCCGTGAGCCATCCTAGACCCACGTCCCCCATAAACTTCCACACTTCCACTGGTATCTGGTCCGGGCCCACTGCCTTCCCATGCGCCATCTTCTTCAAGGCCTCCCGAATCTCCTCCTTTGTTATCAAATCGCCCGCACGCTGATCGCTACACCCTCCACCCCTACTACAGTCGTCTCCCCCCCTTCTCCATTGAGGAGTTTAGCAAAGAACCTTTGCCATCTCTCCTTAATTTCAGCATCCTCAGTCAACACCTTACCCTCTTCGTCCTTGATACACTTTACCACTCCCAAATCCCTAGTCTTTCTTTCCCTCGCCTTAGCCAATTTAAAAACCTCATTCTCCCCTTCTTTCATCCCCAATCTATGGTACAGTCTATCGAACGCCTGGCTCTTTACTACTGTCACCGCCCTTCTGGCTACCTTCTTGGCCGCCTTGCATCCAATCATCTTATGAGCCCGCTCTTCTTCTGAACTGCTGCTCATGAACTCCGCGTACGCCTCTTTTTTTGCCTTGACTTTCTCCTTTACCTCTTTGTTCCACCACCTTATTTTACGATGAACATTTTGGATGAAATAAAATAATATTAAAATAATATACTTATTGAAAATAATCAATTAATTAAGTTAATTACACAACAATAAAATATATTAATCCCCATAAATTTGGTGAATAAAATTTCATCCACTTGAGGTGATTTTTTATATTAACATTAGTTTGATTGAATAAGCAAAGTATAACAAAAAAAACATATTTTTTTGAGAAAATTGAATACAACTCTTCAAATAAATTCCTATTTTAAGTAAATAATTTTAAATATAAATAAATGTATGGTCATCTATAATAATATATATTTTATGTCGAAAATCAAATATAATTTACATCGTTATATTATGTTTTTATGTTTATGTAAATGTTGTGTTCATAAGATATTTATAAATTTTGTATATTGGTAGTATCTTTAAAAAAATATACATTTTTCTATAACTAAAATAAATGAATATTATAGAAAATCTATGAGATGTAAGAAGATGTAAAGAGATGTAAGAAGATGTAAGGATTATGTTAAGGATGTAAGGAGCTGTAAGGAGATGTAAAAAGTTGTAAGGAGATGTAAGCTCTTAACTAAATCCTAAAAAACACGAAATAGAACAGGGTCTACGTTATGCTCCCTAATATACATCTAAAGAAAAATATATTGTAAATCAATAATAACTTTACGAGTTTAATAGATAGTGTAATGTTATATTATGAGTAGATCTGACAAAACTAACTTGAGATTTGAGCTGAAATTGAATTATTTGGACCCATATTTGATCAAACACGCGAAACTACAAATCGGAATTGATTTTGTCAATCTCAAATTATGTAGACACCTACTGCCAAACTATTTGTAAATTACCTATCAAAATTGATCTTGATAGATTCAAAGGAAGGCAAATCCCATATCATGAGTTTGAAAAAGATTGAAAAGGGTGAAAAGGGCCTCTTAAGGGAATCACCGATCAATAAACAATTTCAAATTCTCCATTCCACATAACATTTTTTAGCCTAGATAAAATGAGCCATATGTTTGAAAATGTTATTGCTAAAGACTATGCTATTTCTTTCTTTTCAAATATTCCATAACTATAAGAAAACAATATGTATATCATGCTCCTGTAAACACGCACTTCTAAAAACTATGTCAGCAAATATATATTTAAAAATTAATATATAACAAATACATAGCACGTAAAATATATATATACGTGGATAATAAAAACTTACGCTCTGGACATCAGAAATTGCCACAAGTAGAGACTGTTTGGAGAACCCTGGAGGATGCCTTGTTGAACAGTAGGATTTCAGTCTCTAGAACTCCACAGACATCTCTGCCCTTCTCTCCAAGACAGCCACCCTTTCTCTGTCTATTTCCCTCATCTTGAAGCCCTCTGTTCTTCTTCTTTCTCTTCATCCATCCTTTCAACAATCTATCTTCTCCTATTTTCCCTCAATCGGCCTCCCCTGCAAAAAAAAAGAGAAGAAAAGAAAAAAAACCCTTTTGGCTCTGAAATCTGTGTGTAAATGGGAAGTTCAGACACTAAGTTCTTGCAGGAACTGGTGTTATATGCAGCAAGTGCAGCACTTAGTTGCTTGGTTTTGTTTGTAGGGCTTAGACAGTTAGACCCAAATCGTGAAGCCTCTAAAAAAGCCCTAGAACACAAGAAAGAAATTGCCAAGCGTTTGGGTCGACCTCTTATTAACACTAACTCTTATGAGGTATGTACATCAGGGTACCCTTTTGTTTTGTTTTATCCGTCATTTTCTTTCAAAATTCAATCTTTTTGATGAAATTCATTGTTTTACGAACTGGGTAATTTTGTGTTTGGGGTTAATTTGTTGGGGTTTGCGGGTTTTTGATGAGTTGTTGAGCTGGGGTTTTGGGTTTGTGATAGTTATGCCTTTATTTCGTACCGTTTAGGTCACAAGTTGTAATGTTTGGCCAGTTTATTTTCTGAGAATGTGGATTTCCTTAATTCTGATTGACTTGCGTGTACTGAGTTGTTGAGAAAATTGCGCGTAGTTTTGAAATTGGGAGAGTGTTTTTGGGTTCAAAAAACATTGAATATGTCTGTTAGGGTTACCTTGTGATATGAGTTCTGCTGCATCTTGCTGAGCTATGTTGAAGTTATAACAATCCCTGCGTAACTCTTTGTTTAACATGATGCAAAAGTCTTATTAGGAAATATAGGTTAATAAATACATGATAGATATTGCTGGTTGTTCTGCCGAAAAAGGTTTGTGTATGCACCATCTCCTAATTGGGGGAGGGACCTTCCCTATCGGGTGAATAAAGACTTAGTGATTTATCAGTATCAGTGTGCATAGGAAGTGAAAATTTATACCATGACAGGAGCCCAAGAATGTATTTGCTCGGTGCGCCAATGTATCTGGGCAAAATGCCGCCTGTCTCAAGCCATCTGTTATAATCTAGAACAAATTGGGAGGAGTTCGATACCCTGCGAAAGTGGCACCCACACTGGGAGTTGTTGTTCTTCTTGTTGTTAAGAGGAGCAGCTGTTCATATGTTCTGTGGGTCTTCGCTTGTGGCTTGTTGCTTGTGATACTTCTCGTACAAGTTAGACAATATTCATACCCTCATAACTCATCAGAGATGCTGCCATTTAGTATGAATGTCTTGCATATTCAGAAGCAATGTTCTGGTGACAGTTCTAATTTGGGAGATCTACTTCTGTACAGGATGTAATAGCATGTGATGTCATAAATCCTGACCACATTGATGTGGAGTTTGATTCTATCGGGGGTTTAGAAAGCATCAAGCAGGCACTCTATGAGTTGGTAATTCTTCCATTGCGGAGGCCTGAGTTGTTTTGTCATGGGAAACTGCTTGGCCCACAGAAAGGGGTCTTGTTGTATGGCCCTCCTGGAACTGGGAAGACAATGCTTGCCAAAGCTATTGCTAAAGAGTCAGGGGCAGTCTTTATCAATGTCAGGATATCAAACTTGATGAGCAAATGGTTTGGTGATGCACAAAAGCTTGGTGAGTTCCTAGATCCTAGCTGCAGTTGCCCAAAACTGCAGCAAGTCTGTATGATGTTTTCCATGTTGTGTCTAATTGTTTCTAATAAGGTTTACCACCGTGGTATTTCTCAAAACTTGTGCAGTTGCTGCTGTATTTAGCTTGGCCTACAAACTACAGCCTGCTATCATATTCATCGACGAGGTTGACAGCTTTTTGGGACAGCGTAGGAACTCTGACCATGAGGCAATGACTAATATGAAAACAGAGTTCATGTCTTTGTGGGATGGTTTTACCACTGATCGTAAGTCATTTTTCTGAACTCTGATGCATTACTTCGTAATATTCTTCTGAGGCTGTTCACAGAGCTTATGATAGCTATTTGCGTGCTCATTTAGAGAATGCCAGAGTGATGGTTCTCGCTGCTACAAATCGTCCATCTGAACTTGATGAGGCAATTCTACGGCGTTTTTCTCAGGCCTTTGAGATTGGAATGCCTGATCGTAGGGAGAGGGCAGAGATATTGAAGGTCACTTTGAAGGGCGAGAGAGTGGAGGATAACATCGACTTTGACTACCTTGCCAGCTTATGTGAAGGGTACACTGGTTCTGATCTGTTTGATCTCTGTAAAAAGGCGGCTTATCTGCCAATTAGAGAGCTCCTAGATGATGAAAAGAATGGAAAACCACATCATGTAAGCTAACCTTCTCCATGACCCCTCTGCTATTCCCATATGCATATGTTTTTAGATATTGTGGTCTGAAGCTCTATTACCCTAAAAAACTTTTATTAGTTAAACTGGATTTGAAGATGAAAAAACAAGATTTGTGCTTATTGACACTTGCCCAGGATATGGCTCGTTCTGTAATTGCTCGAGAAATTTACTTAACTGTTGCATTGCACTTTATATGCAGGAACCGAGGCCATTGAAGCAAGCTGATTTGGAAAAAGTGATTTCCACGTCAAGAAAGACAAAGGTGGCTGCCCACGAATACACGAGGCTAATGTCGCAGTCTTCTTCCTGGCCAATGCAGAGGGAAGGGGAAGACTACCCAGTTCAAAATGCCATCAATGAGCTCTCCAAGCTTGTCGTTTCTCAGATATTGAACCTCCATGCTGATAATGAGGACTCTTGAGCAGATCATCATTTGGCTGGAGCTTAACCAACTGGAAAAGCGGTTGTCGGGTTATTGTGGAAGGTTACTGTTGATACTGCCAAAATTTTGTGAAGCATTATGCCTTTTTATATAGGTGCTCTAGGATTGTATCGAAGTTTATGTAATTTCTAATCGAAGAGCATATTCTTTTCGACTTATGAGAAGTATTTATTAGTGTTTATTACTGAAACATGCCAAATGGTTGAAGAAAATATAATTGGAGATTTTCAATTAGTACTTAATAGTAATGAATTGTGCTGAAAGTTGTTGAATGCTGATGATAAGTACTTATGATAAGTCAAAAAGAGCATGCCTTGAATTGCTTTGCTTATTAGCTGTCATGATTTTGGAAGTTTAATTAGAACTGATACAGTGATATGAATGAAATGAAGGAAGCCTAGATGGTCTTCTCTACTGATGTAGAATTTGGGCTACTGATGTAAAATCACCAAGAAATCAGCTCTTAGTCATGCTAACTGCTGTCAAATTTTTAGTTCGAAATACCATTGCTGTATTTACAAAAATAAAAGACATATAGTCATATTATCCTGAATGAAATTACTAGCCATTGCACACATAGGCATAAGAGTGCATGAAAATATATATTTTATGATCGATTTTTATCTCTTGTTTTTGAAAATATATCCATACTATATTTATTTTCATTACTTTCCCAGACTGCATTATTCATTTTCATCTTTTTCCTCTATGGAATACGTACGAAAAATCTAGTATCTCTATGCAAAAGGACATGCTCGGTAAAATTAGTTGTTTTAGTAATGGTTAGCTGTTTTAGTAGCTGTTAGCTATTTTACTAGTGATCGGTTATAACCCACAAGTGGTTAGTGGTTAGCTGCTCAACTGGCAATTTAAAATAAATGTGTTTTGTAAATGTAGTTGTTGAAGTAGCCGATTTATATAAAATAACTAAAAAGTGCACAATAAAAAAAGGTTTTTAGTGAATAAAAAGAAGAATTTCGTAATCTAAAATGCAACCCCTAGGCAAAGGTTCTTAAAAGTTACTTTCATAAGCTTTCTGAGAAATATACATAAATCTCTATGCACTACCTCATCCACTACTTTACCGAACACTTTAAAGTAATGGTCTATAATACTTTGGCTGCTATAAACCAGTAACCTCTACTTCAACCTCTATTACTAAATATAGTCAAAATCCGTAGAATGACTGTTCATCAAATTAAGACAATTTTCCCTTCCCTTTATTTATTTTTTTTTTCCGGGTGGTGGGGGGATGTTAGTTTGTCTCTAAACAGTTTAGCGGCTCGTGGTGGTTATGGTGGTTATTGCGGCTTCTAACATGGCCTGCCTACAGTTAGGAGCCGTTACTAACCCGCCAAAATCATTTTGGCGACAACCATCCAATCAGTATCACCCGCCAATTAGCCGTAACATCCCAATACTCAAATCAACTTCCCAACCTACCTCCTATTTTCTCTGTTCCAACGATGGACCGATGGATTCTACCACTTATGCTTCAGTTCTTGACTCTTGCACATCCCCAATTTTCGGAAAATCGATTCATGCCCATGTCATCAAATCTGGGTTTCATAGAAACGAGTTTGTAGAAACCAAATTGCTGCAGATGTATGCCCGATGTGACTGTTTGGATGATGCACACTTGTTGTTCGATGAAATGCCAATGAGAAACCTGTACTCTTGGTTGGCTATAATCAGTGTATATGTTGATTATGACTTGTTTGAGGAGGCTTTTTTATTGTTTTTGGGATTGCTGTATGAGGGTGTCAGCCTAGATTTCTTTGTGTTTCCTATTGTGATGAAAATTTGTAGTGGGCTTCAAGAGATACGATTAGGAAGGCAAATTCATGGGTTTGTGATAAAAGCCACGTTTGTTTCAAATATTTATGTAGGTAATGCTTTGATAGATATGTATGGAAAGTGTGGAAACTTGAGTGATGCGAAGAAGGTATTTTTTACCATGAGCAAGACGGACTTGGTTTCTTGGAATTCTCTCCTTTCTGCTTGTGCTTTGAATGGCATGGTTCATGAAGCACTGGAGAATCTGGATAAGATGTCCCTCTCAGGACATGCAATCCCAAATGTTGTCTCGTGGAGTGCTGTCATTAGTGGTCTTACACAAAATGGGTATGCAATTGAAGCTATTGAATTACTATCTAGAATGCAAGAGGAAAGGGTGAAACCAAATGCACAAACAATAGCTGGGGCCCTTCCTGCTTTTGCTGAGCTGCAGTCATTAACCCTTGCCAGGGAAATCCATGCCTACATTGCCAGACATGGATATATGATCAATCCCATTGTAGTGAATGGGTTGCTTGATGTTTACAGGAGGTGTGGTGATATGGAAAGAGCATGCAAAATATTTTCGAGATATTCAGTGAAGAATGTGGTGTCGTACAATACGATGATAGTTGGCTTCTGTGAAAATGGCGAAATTTCAAAAGCTGAGGATTTCTTTGATCAAATCGAGCAGAATGGCATTCAAAGGGACCTGATAACGTGGAATGCAATGATTTCGGGATATGTTGATAATCTGCTATTTCAAAAAGCAATAAAGTTATATGAGGAGATGCAAATGGTGGAAGGCATTCAATTGGATTCCTATAGTCTGGGAAGTGCTCTTTCTGCTTGTTCTGAGAAAGGTTGTCTTAGAAAAGGAAAGCAGGTTCATGGACAAGCCATCATCAAGGGCCTGAACACTAATCCTTTCGTTGCAGAAGCATTGATGGAAATGTACTTCAAAAACCAAGATGTGAAGTCTGCTCAGCAGGCATTTGAGGAAGTTACTTGCAGAGACATGGAAACTTGGAATTCTTTGATCTCTGGCTATGCTCATTGCAATCAAATTGATGATCTTTCCATTCTTCTAAAGAGGATGAGACAGGATGGTTTTGACCCCAATATATATACATGGAATGGAGTAATCTCAGGTCATTTTGAAAATGGCCATTATGAAGTTGCTCTACAGTGGCTCTCTAATTTGCCAAGTGCAAACTTAAAGCCTGATGTTTATACAATTGGAACAATATTGCCCGCCTGTTCTAAATTGGCTACAATTGAGCGAGGCAAGCAGGTTCATGGATATTCAATTAGATGTGGGTATGATTCAGACGTCTACGTTGGAGCCAGCCTAGTAGACATGTATGCTAAATGTGGGAGTATAAAGCATGCTGTGAGAGCCAACAGCAGGATCTTGGAGCATAATCTGGTCTCCCAAAATGCCATGCTTACTGCCTATGCCATGCATGGACTGGGGGAAGAAGGTATAACCCTGTTTCAGCATATGCTTGCCAATGGTTTTTCCCCAGATGAAGTGACTTTCTTAGCCGTTCTTTCTTCCTGTGCTCATGCTGGGGAAGTTGAGATGGGTCAATTTTTTTTTGTTTTGATGCAATATTATAATATGTCACCGTCACTGAAACACTACACATCCATGGTTGATCTGTTAAGCCGTTGTGGTAAAACAGATGATGCTTACAAGCTTATTAAAACAATGCCAATGGATCCAGATTCTGTGACATGGGGTGCCTTGCTCGGAGGCTGCATTAATTCAGGGGATGTGGGACATGGGGAAATTGCCGCTGAAAAACTTCTAGAGTTGGAACCAGAAAATACAGCTAACTTTGTTCTATTGGCGAATTTGTATGCATATGCTGGGAGACGGAGTGACCTATTGAGAATAAGAAAGATTATTACAGAGAAAAGAATGAGAAAGAATGCTGGATGCAGTTGGATTGAAGATGGGAATGACGTCCATGTATTTACAGCGAATGATACATCCCACCTGAGAAATGAGGAGATATACAAAATATTGGAGAACTTAACAATGCACATGAAAATGCAGTTGGACATTGCCTTATTGTTGTGACTTCTGAGTGTACATACGGAAAGGAAGATGTAATATTATCCCCCATTTCAATGAAAAGAATTTGCACTTGGTTAAACCCAAATCTAAAGCTTCTGCACATACACCTATGTATCGAATTAGTTGTCAGGAATTTTTTACATCAAAGATTCAACAAGCTTTTTTAGTACCTCTCTGTTTCCCATGATTTTTATGTTCATTTCAACTCTCGGAACTTTTTACATTAAAGGTCTTCCCTTCCCTCCTTCCACACTCATCAATTCAATTGTTAGTAATTAGTTGTGTTCTATACTGTGGTTTCGTGACATGTCTTTTTGAAAGTTACGCAACAGCTGCTTTGGTGAAAATTAATAACCCTGAGGTAGCTAGGAGATACAACATTATGAAAGAACAGAGAATACAACCATGTTAAGATTGTGGGGAAGACCCTCTATGTATATTACTATATATCAATCTCAGATCTCGATGATTCATTGATATCATAATTTCAAGCCACCAAGAGGGGGGAAGTCATTTGTCTGAAGGACAAATGCATTGTCAACTGGCTCTCTTGGCTTCCACTTATGAGCTTTTCCACTGATCTTATTAGCTTCGTGTTGATGTTGATCTTGGGCGGCCACAGCTGCTTTGGTGCCCAGGGAAGGCCGAACAAGAGGCTTTAAGTTCTGCAACTCTGGATCAGGCAAGAAATTGTAAGGGATTTTGCTCTCGTCCATCCTCCTAAATGTGACTGAGATCCTACAATAAGGCAAGATGAAGAACTGAGGTCATAAAAATTGTCATCAATGAAAGAGAGAATTAGCGTTATGAATCAGTAACAATGGAAGATTGCTGGGAAACTATTCATGAAGGGAACCTTCTTGCCGGGACAGCAGGAACACAATGCTTAGCGACATCTGCTCCGTTACCCTTCAGAACAAGAACAGATCTGCAAGAACAAATTATGCACAGATATCAAACTGAAGAGTAAAATAAACTGCAGCAATGCATACAACTTGAGATAAAGGAAAGTATGATACAAAATCAGAACCCTTTTTTAATTGCATTTGGTCCAAGCAATTCTGAATTTGCTAGAAATCAACCAAAAGTCACAGAAGGTAGAATAGCAATCGAACGTACCCAACAGGAAGAGGAATGGAGATGGGACCAGAGAAATCTCCAGCACCTGAGACCTTCAGATTCAAACCAAACAGGATATTGCACTCAGTCAAGAATGACACAGTACAAAAGGGCCGGAGGAAGTCATGGTGATCGATGTGTGGAGGGATGCAGTCGCCTTCATCATAAATATTCACTATGCAACTGTTGGGGACACAAGTCGGAGGCAGGACATGCCACTTCACCATCCGCTTAATCATCTGCTTGAACACAGGAGGCAATGGATCTACCTCTTCATCCCTTATTATTCCTGGAGGATTCCCATCCTTGTCCTGGTATACAAAGTCCAAGGTTATAACACATAAAAAATATCAAACTAATCAAAAACAATTAGTTCTAGTGACTAAATGTCAAGAAGGATTATGAAATTACCACTGCATAATTATAACAGCAACCAAATTGAATGGTAACACGCCCTTTCCCACGCATCCACTTCCTTGGTTCAGAATAAGTACGAGCTGTAGATATTCAAACAAAACAGAAAAAATTGGACGAGTGATTAAAAACCACATGCTTCCTAAATCTAAGTGCAGCTGTCATAGTGGCATTTGAGAACCTTCGAACGTTCTTTTCTTACAACTGATGAGTCTGATATAATATAAGAAAGTAAAGTTTACCAGACCAATTCTTAGTCACAACTATGAGATAATCAGAAGCATTCGTTTTAATCAGAGAAATAAGCAGCATATACTTACCCATAAGCTCTCCTTTCCGTCCCATCCTCTGGTACTCATATACAGACTCGACAATTTTCTTCTGCTCTTCAGGACTAAAAACCCCAGTGTGAAGCTCGAGTCCTTGAAGCACATTTATCGCTTTCCCATTAACCCTCTCATTATGCACAAAATTCTTTTTCCTTCCAACCTGGGAAAACCTACGCCATTCCTCCTCCACGTCTGAGTTTCCATTGCTGACAGTAACTGAAGGCCCGTAGTTTCCAACACCCAAAAACAAGTTGGGGTTGAAAAGATCGCGCACTTGTGGCTTGCCATGAATCAGTGAGGGAGATGACTTATCATTACTTCTCCCCTGCCTCTTTGAGTCATCAGATTCATTGCTTAGTGCCCTGTCATGATTGCTAAGTTGTGGATTAGTGTTAACTGGTGCCGGTGCTGGTGCTGGTGCTGGTGCTGATGCTGTGCTTGTTTCTGATGAAGAAACGGGCGATGAATCTACATTGCTAGATTCACCTACATGTTTTTCTGCAAACCATGAATGTATTGGTTAAAAACATCATGAAAATACAGCAAGTGAAATACAAGAGCTCAACTTATACCATCTGCAATCGTTCCCACAAGGCTAATGTCACTTGGGCAAAATTAAGTTCATAAGGGTTCAAACAAACACTGCTTATGGGGACCTAAGTCCTGGATATTAGTGACTAGATTACAATTAACTATCTCCTAATTATCCAAATATTTTCTAACATTCAAAGCTATAAAAAGTTCTATATTCTTAGACTCAATTCAAAGCTCATTAAAAATAAAATTTTTATAAAAAAAAAAACCCAATTAAGGGAGATACATAATATAATCCTTAATTTCCACCAGAATCAAAAATAAATAAAATTAGCAACAGAGTTTTTTTCAATCTACATATATGTTATGAGATGGGTTTAATAAAGCTAATTAAATTAAATTAAATCTTACTGTTGGTGAGAGCAAGAAGACGAGATTTAAGAAGAGCATGGCACTCATAACAAAACCCATCAAAAATCTCAGCAATCTGTGAAGCTTCTAGATCCTTCAAACCACTCATCCACTCAGTCTCCGGCGTCTCTCCGGCCAAATCTCCGGCCATTCTCATCCCTGAGAACGTATCAGATGGAAAAAGGGTTTTCTCTCTCTTATTTTTTTTTCTTTTTTTTTTCTGGGTTCCTTGGATTTTACTCTGCGCTGGAGTCTATATAGGTACAGAAAATCTAGGGGTGATAAAGCAGGGATTTTATTTTGTTTTTCCTTTTTGGGGTAATTTTTAACCGACAGCAGATTTTTGATCAGAATATAATTGTCGGGAAGTTGTGAGCCGTTGGATTGGGCTGCTTCGTGACCTTTTGTCCAAGGTTTGGTTGACTTATGGGTGTGACGTATCAACCCTAATAAGGAGAGGAAACCCTAAATAATTAGGACAATTATGACGTAACTATTAGGAAAGGGGAAAAGGAAAAGGGAAAATCAGAAAAAACAATAATAATTGATGAATCTTCTATCAAAAATAAATTAAAATTGATGGAGCATAATATGAATCAATACAAGTCATGTAGTGATATTAGTGAGTATAAAAATCAGGAAAAGTATTACGGTAATGTTATTATTGTATCGAATTATTTTGGCAGAAATTAAAATTTTTTAACTCGTTTATGAAAAAAATTTGTCGATTATTGGAATATTAAATGCTGTTAGTTGTTGAACTCAACGTATATATGATATAAAGGAGATGAAAATTGGATAATAGCAAACGGAAAAAATGAATGACGGCACCAATAAAGAAAGAACGAGTGCTTAGCATTTTTATCCATATGAATTAGTAGTACCAAAAAATTAGTAACAAAAAATTATAGGGCATGTTTTTAACTTATTATAAATAATTATTATCAGTATTTAACATGACTGAGTACAATTTATTAGCACAATCTAGATAATTAAACACCATTCAGTACTTGTTAAAAAATAATTATGGATTAGGTGGCAATTAAACTTAAATCACCTAATTGCTGTCAAGAATTTGACTTATTTTATTGATAATGTAAGTAGGTTTATTATTGTAATTGTAAAACTTATTGGATGTTGAAAAAAATTATTACATTACATAACTAAATAAAATGTTCCATGCTATGGCTTATAAGTTTTTATATGAATACTATTGTAATAGTAAAATGCTTATTATTTGAAGAAATTTTATGTTTTTTTACTTCATTAACTTGTCACTAATTTTCAAAAATTTCATAATTATTTTATAAAATTACATAATTATTTTAAGAACCTAATTTAAATTGAAACACATTTTTTTTAAAAGGAAAAATATTTGTAATAAAAAAAATTTCATTGAACCAACCACTTCCAACCCCAATTTATGTGAGGCTTCTATCACAAGATAAATAAATTGAAAATTCTATCATCGTTGAATTTTTTTTTAACCATGCTAATTAATCAATGAGAACCATTGATCTTCGTTATGTGAATCTCAGCCGTCAAATGTGGCGACCTATTACCTCCACAATAAGTTAATTTTAGGACCAATAGCACCACTACTCTTATTTTATTTGGATTTTCAATGTCGGTACTATGTCTCTCCACTTTTTATGTTCATCCACGTGACAACCGGGGGCCATGGCCATGAAAGCTTTAAAATGTTCTTAAATTTTTTAGTCAGATAATTAAACCGGAAGCCCAAAATCGTTCTTTCTACCGTTTGTTTTCATGGTTTCTACTCCATCTCTCTCTAACCTGCCACACTGGAAGCCATCACTGTTGAACGTTGATTCGAGCTCCGCCGCCATCAAGGTTGAGCCATTACCGCCTGTGACCAACTCCTAAAATCAAATAATGTAAGCCGACCACATTTGGTATTTTCCAAAATGTTGGGTAAGAAAGCGTTGATGCCACACCAATCGCATTCATCATTGAATATTGATTTGTGGATCTTTTTTTCGTGATTGTATCAAATTCGGAAAGAACCGAAACTAAAATGATCAATGCAAATTCTATATTGTACATCTTATGAGAAACCGGTCCAAATTTATTTCAGAATCGAACAATGGTACCAAAGAATCATCAAATTCACCGACAACCATGTGATTATGCACCGAATTGCTGACATGCTCCAGATCTTCAAGTATCCGATATACACTGGGGTTTTAACACGAGAGAGGCAACGATAATCTGCCTTGTTGTCGTTGTGTTGTTGAATTAATTGATTAGAGAAGGTAGACAAAAAGGAGATGACAGACAGAAGTGGAAGACGTAGAGGAGAATGAGATTCTCTGGGAGACCAAGAGTAACAGGAGCGACAGTATCGAAGATCGAATTTGTGCAAAGAATTTTAACAAAAAAAACCTACCGGTGACT
Source organism: Selenicereus undatus (assembly GCA_017589665.1). Taxonomy (NCBI): domain Eukaryota; kingdom Viridiplantae; phylum Streptophyta; class Magnoliopsida; order Caryophyllales; family Cactaceae; genus Selenicereus; species Selenicereus undatus. The sequence goes on along the minus strand of JACYFF010031952.1, from coordinate 99,313,875 downwards.
TCCGACCTATTATCGTAGGTTGCCTTATGTGAATTGGACGGTTGAGATGTTGTAGGAGTAAATCAAAGGCTATCAATGAATTCAACTATAATAATTAAAATTTTCTTCAATTATGGTAGAATCTCCCTAAATAAATATGCATCTACACTAGCTCATATTGGGTGTATACTCATTTAAACAACTTACTAAATATATTTCATGGATTAATTACAATCACATATGAACCAATTCAGCATAATTTAGTATGATTGAGCTTGATTCATTACGTTTTTGGATGATTCGGTATAATTCAGCACAGCTCGGTATGATTCAGCATGATTCAACATATTTCAGTAATAAGCATCAATAAGTAATTATAAATCAAAGGATATGCTCATAATATGACGTGACACTAATACGGGCTTCGTGCTCATAATACATACGTTCATATAGGATAATACAAAGGGTAATGACTACTTAATAATCACTACTATTTTCACGAAATATAAGAATAGTTATTGCATTTCAAGATTATATATTAATATGCGTTACGTTGTAATTACGTTGTGATTACACCTCAACCAAACGACCATAGCAGTTGTTACCAAGCAGTCTTCTCCAAGCCGCCCAATAATAAGTAGTCTTCAGAATTTCCTTACTTCTATTTTCTTTGCCAAGACAAGCTGACTTCAACAAACGTGTGCATGAGATTTCTCCTATATGCGGTGGAGTCTGCGCAACAGATATATCCAGTTCATCCATAAGCTAAACCCTATAGGTTAGGCTTCATTCATGCAGCTGGCTTCAGACTTCTGAGAATGATTTTGTTAAGAATCGACTAATGATGGAAATCGTATGTCGTCTAACTCTATACTCCGAAGAGATCAAGAGACTCGAGCACTCTACGAGCTTGTATTTTCAAAGAAGTCATCCTCTCCTCGGGATCCAGGGTAGAGCCGAATTGACTAGCTGCCCATATCAAAGATGCGGGTTTCTCACCCAAAAGACGTCGTATGTCACTATGTATGGTAGCCATTGCCTGCATTTCTCTTGCGTCTACATGGCCAATTAGTAAGAGCAAGAATTCTGAGCACTTCATCCTAGGCGAAAGGGATGAGACCATCAGTTGTATGTTAATTTACCAGCAGAGATTCTAGCAAAGAGACTAAATTTCTACACGGTAATACTAGAGAGGAATATACATTAGCAATTCAGGCCAACAAACAAGGCACATATCAGAACTGCTCACAGGCATGCAGATATGCACCAGAAAGCAAGAGGGTTAACGACTCATGGGTCACTTTCATGAATCAATTCAACCCAGATGTCAGAGTCAGACAATCATCTCCTTCAGAAGCAAGTTAACTGATTTACTTAATCCTGCAAATTATATAAACGGAGATCCATGGAAATTTGATTGAATAAGTACAGAAAAGCTAGAAGGTTATACTACATCTTTTTAGACAGACCGCCAAAATTCAAGAAAGGTTGACAACGTGATGCTATCATGTATGCCAGCAAGTTCAATGAAGATAATAAAAAATTCCCCGTTCTTGAATGAGATGATCTCATTGTAATTAAGCTCAATAGTGAAAGGCTCACAGCAAAATTATTGAAGACAGCAAGCAATCATTGACTAGTCAGATCAAGAAGTGAATGTACCTGACTTTTTCGTCGACTTGTTTGTCCCTTATAATTGCTGCAACTTCTTCAATGCCATTACATGCTTCAAAATCCTAGAGAAAGGTTATATGGGAAGTCACATTTGAAGCAATATCAACTAAGAGTCACACAATTCACTCCTCAAACTAAGTAGATACTAAACTGACAGAAATAAGGAAGCCACCATAAGACTGGAAAAAGTCATAGGATTTCTCTAATAATAATGATTAACAAGACATATAGCAAGCTCACAGGCCCATAAGTCAATATATATATATAGGAATTATCCAATTCGGATAAAATAATGCCAAATACAGGTTTGGATGAATAGATTCAGCAGAGATACCATTTGATTGGCAGTTGAATCCAGAAGCAAAGCAATTAAAGCATCCAAGCAGGCACCTTGCTCCCACACTCCTCTACTTGATAGTATATTCATCAATACCTGTACAATAATAGGAAAGAGTTCATTCTCATGTTTCTTCTGCTGATTTTAAAGCCTATCCATAAACAAATTTTCCTCCCCGCCAAAGAGATCATCAATCTTTGTTTACACTTTCCTCATGTAATAACATGAAATTCTTAGGACACTGTCATCGGATGTTTCTAGCAACACTTAAAACTTGCACCGTGTAAAAGCTTGATAGTTATACATGACCTTGGAAAACTGTTCAGTATCACACGAATAGAACGGAAGAAAAATTTTTAAGAGTGGGATAGAGATCGGTACCGGAATGGCCTTTTGTTGGTGAGCTACAATTGTGCTTTGTCGGTGAACTAAACAGCATCCTTCCAAAACCCGAAGTGCAAGTGCAACTTCAGTATTGGTCGAAGGGCTAGTTAACTTCATAGGGTCCTCAGTGAAGATACGATCAAGATTAATCACTCTGTCTTCTTCTATTTCTCTTAATGAATGTCGAAATAGAACAGGAACCACTGTTTGCACAAGTCCATCCATTCATCCCATCACCCACAACAGGCAAAACTGTCAGTACATGGCTTGCTCCATTTTGTAAGCCATAAGCAGTCTCCCCCCCCCCCCCCAAAAAATGATTTTTGCCTAAATAATTTTATGACAATTTATCGCATGTATGATTAACTTTATATATGAGTCGTCGAATTAATCGCAATGAAAAATTTCCGGAATTCCAAAATTAATTTTCAACTTGATAACCAAAAGATAGCCACCAAATTCATGAGCAAATCACATACAATTACACTACTCCCAGCGTACAATTTCTTGGATTCCCATCCAATCACATATACAAAGCATAAAATAAGCAATTCAATTAGTTGCATGCTGCTAAGATTGGCAAAGGTTGAGTTACAAGATAAGATCATTTGACCACTTTCATCACATCATTTACCACAAATGCAGACATGAATTAGGACAAGAGCTTTATCGTCGCCTCAACCATTCTCTGAGAAGAAATCCACTAAAAAATTAATATCTTGACAACAAATTTGAGCCAGAATTTCGTCCGCATTCCAAAAATGCCAGCATTTACCAATGGACTTGAACGTGATTGCCACAATTTCAATTTTCACAATCAAATTCACGAATTGAGGAATCTAACGACTCAACAGAGAAGATCTTGTGAGAAGAAAGCCACTAGAAGATGAATATTCTTAACAAACTACAACAAGAATTTCGTTCGCATTCCAAAAATGCCAGCATTCACCGATCCATTTCAACGTAATTGCCACAATTTCACAATCAAATTCATGAACTAAGGAAATTAAGGACTCAATACCTTGAAGATCGGCAAGAGACTGTGTAAGGCAGAAGAGTCGGATCATTTCGTCGGAATCAGCGACAGAATGGAGGAAGTTGAGGATGCAGCGAAGGCCGCGGACTCGGAGGAAGGAGAACTCGGCCCGCGCGTCTCTGAGTCCAGCTCGTAGGGCAAGCGTGGCCTCTCTATATAGCCTGCGGCGGTTCAGAGATCCTACAAATTCCTCCACTATATCCATCGCGGCCGTAGCCGCCGCCGCCAACTCGGCCGATTCCGAGTTTCCTCCTCCATCGCCGGCCGACGAGGACTGTGTGTACAGCTTCTTCAGATTCATCCCTCCTCTTCCCTCTCTCCCTCTCTCTCTCTCATGCGGGAGTATTCAAAACGCGGTCATCATTTACATCTGTCCCGTGGCAAATTTACCATTAGCTGCCATTCTACACTTTCAAAAAGTAGTAATAATAATAATAATAATAATAATAATAATAATAATAATAATAATA
>JACYFF010031952.1:99291726-99309985 GCA_017589665.1 Selenicereus undatus | reverse complement strand
TAATAATAATAATAATAATAATAATAATAATAATAATAATAATAATAATAATAATGAGGGATTTTACCTGAGTTTTGAGTGGGATTAGGAGCTCACAAATTTTAATTATAGGGGTTGTATATGTAGAGATAAGATTGTTTATATTTAAATTTTTTTATATTTATAAAAATAAGACTTATATTGAAAGGAATTGTTATTGTTATAATGTTAATTCTCTCAATACCCAAAATAATTATTAATATCAATAGTCTTCGTCCATACAGATTTTTTCTTTTTGGCTGATATGTCAACGCAATTAATGACATATTTATTTATTTATTTATTTTTGAAAAAAAGAAATATTTGTTTTAGTTCATCACTTCATCTCCAAGTGCGTGTGGTTGCATTATACCCCAGTTGTTAATCTCGTCGTTGGATAGGTCAAGAGACGATATAACTACAGAGCAGCTTGTGACGGATGATATTCTTCATCTTAGCCAATATGTCATTTCTTTAGAAGCATTTCGAATTTATCTAAATTTCAAATTCATTTTAAGTTCTAAAGGACAGCCCAGTACACAAGCATCTCACGTTCACGCAGGGTACGGGGAAGGGCCGCACCCCAAGGGGTGAATTGTAGGCAACCTAACCTGACTTTGTTAGTGGCTAATTCCACGGTTCGAACCCATGACCTTTTTTTTTAGGCTTAATTAAAGTGAATACAGGGAGATAACTTTATTCTAGAAAAGTTAAATGCATATAGTAATTAATCTAATCTTTAAGCAAAATAAATATCCCATTTGAATGGATTCATAAAAAGGAGAGGAATCTATTAGACTGAAACAAATAATAGTCGATCCACTATGAGAATTCAAGGATCAAGCCAAAAATCTACCAAATGAGGATATATACAATTGGCAAATTTGCAATGTGCAGAATCTGAATTCTATCCAATTCCCTTGTACAACTGATAGACCTAAAGACAGCCCTAAACTGTTCTTGGCTAGACACACCATTTACAATCACGATTTAGAGAACTTCAGAACTACCCAAGCAATCCTATGAATATGAAGAAACTTAGAAAACCCAAAGCTCTGACCTAAACCAGAAATCAAAAGACAGGACAACCATCAACCACCACACCTTTAGCAGTAGGGCAAGTAGCCAAAGGACAACCCTCGGTGCCGTTCCCCCACCAGTTAAGGACAGTGTTGTTCACATATTGCAAGCTGAAGAACACCAGAATTGTCATGAAGGCTGTCCCGGCATCCAGACCTCCGGAAAATATGTAGTTGTACCTCTCCCACCATGCTGGCCGATACCTATAGACCACGAACCCTGAGATAAACCCGACAAGGATCCAACTGGTGAAGTTGACAGCACTAGCTGGAGGCATCATCGAGGTTGAACCCAAGAGCACAGGCATGTGGATGAGCCTGATCCACTTCTGCTGAGGGAATGCCTTCTGGGCAATCCATACTAGGACAGGGGCAAAGGCTCCAACGAGAAACCACCAGTTCACGTTGGAGTAGTGACCCAAGTTCCCGAAGATCCTGCGAGGCCCAACCAGACCCCATATCACTGAAGCAGTGTAGAAGGTGGAGTCGTATGAACAAGTCCAAGGGCTCCCGGGTGGCAGCAATGACGTGTCACAAATACCGTGGATAGATTCCATCATCCACCATGCTGTGCCAGTGTAGACGATTACTGATACCAAGGCCCCAACAATCTAACCAAACAATCCAAGTTATTCATTAAAAGACGTTCCATTCTATTTTGTCCTTTTTTTGGGTTTTTGAATTGCATTTCATTCTATTTTGTCTTTCAGGCATTAACAATTCTGCTAGAACTCATAGGCTTATAAGAAAAGCTTGAATTCCAAGAGTATCACTAGAATTTCAAAGAAGAGATAGAAAAGAGACGGAAGAGAACCTGAGCCATAAACATTGCTCTAGGCGGGACCTTCATGTAATGACCGAGCTTAAAGTCCTGTAGGAAAAATAGGGCCTGATTCATACTGATGTAGCCATAAACCTTGAAGCACATATTAGCGACAGGTCTCCCAGGGTATAGATATCCAATAATGTACTCGGTGATGACATTCAAACCCGGTTGCTGTGTTAGGAGAGGGGCGAAAAGAACAAAGAATACTCAGGCATTAGAGGGGTTAAAAATAAGTAATATGCTTTATTCCAACTATTAAGTAATAGAAATAAGATTTTCATTTTTTTTTTTTTTTGCTCAGCAGTACATACCTGATTTGTGGTAGCCTGGATGATGCCAATTGGGAGAGTGAAGAAGAAAGCAAGAGCACAAGCAAGCAGGACACCCCACCAAGGCAATTGCAGCATTTCTTTGTAGTACTCACAGACCCAGATAGTCAAAGCAATCATAGCCACCAGAAGGACATGAAACCACCACATTGGAACCTGATCATAGACCTTCATCATCTTTGTGTGTATGTCGATTTTACTTGTTCCTCCAAAAGCACTTCTTGCTTGCTTCAATATATCCCTGCATGATCCTTGCTCTGTCAATTTCTTCAAGCCATCGGGAACTGGGGACTTCACATATGAATGACTAGGCAAACAAAAATTTAACTTGACAAAAAGCCCATAAACAAAGATTTAGCTTGTGATCATGACCAACTAAAAATTGACCCAGATCTCAGTGATGGATAGCATTGCAATCACTGATATTTATCTGACAGTGGCATGTCATCAGGACCAGGTGGTGTCCATCCAGGCCCCTAAAATGACACTCTAAATCTTTATCTGAAAATTGCTTGCCAAGATACAAATAACAATTCAATAGACCACATAATCCGTTAAGACTTCAAAGGGATTGCAATAATCCATCCTTCCAATCGACTCCATGTAAAACAGCAAATATTATTTCATCCAGGATGACCAGAGACAAAATGATACGAACTTGGAAGTTATGCTTCTAATGTGTTTTTTAGTTCATTAGTGAATGAATTAAAAACCATTCAATTTATGCAAATTATTAGTATTGGAGAAGGAGAGAACACTTATCATCATTCAAAATGACATAATAGATTGAGCCCATACCTTCCATTGAAGAGAACAACATGGACGATTGTAGCAGACAGGGTAGCAAATCCGAGGCCATACGTCATAGCAAAGAATGTGGTTAAATATACAGGACCTGTCCTGATGTAAGCATCCGTGTCCAACTGAAAGCTTGGAGTAATGATGCTATGGACATTGTATGCCGAGCCATTGCCCATGAAGAGTTTCTGAGAATATATAGGGAAATTCTTTGCCTTGTAGACATCTTTCCAATAAGAGAATGGTATCACCACATACATGATCAGCGCAAATCCCACAGCTATATTAGCAGTAGCAAACCAAGGACTCGCTAGAGGGCTGCCAAGGTAAGCGGAAATTGTTGTCCAGTCGATAGCAAATGAGCCAATTCCGAGGCCATGCTGCCCTGAACCCAACTGATTAACCAGAACAGATTTAGGAGCGATCCAACACACCCAAGAAACACTTGTGATCAATGTGAATAAGTAGGAAGGCAGCACACAATATGCAGCGCTGCAAATTAGAATGATAAGGAAAAATTGAGTTCTCGTTATGCCTCCTTTAGCTCTCTTATCCTTCTCGTGTAAAGCCCTGCAATTATATTCAAACATTTCAGAAATCATGCAGAGCTCTAAAAAGGTACAAATTCAGAAGTGTGCAACTTTTTTCTCCTTATTCAACATGATACATTGTATCCTTGTTGATGGTTAATATCATATAGTAATACCTGAATATTGAGACCTGGACCAGATTTCCTGGCCACCACATTGCTCCAGGATCAACTAGGTATCTCCGGAACAGACCAGCCCATCCAAACCCCAATACCTGCAAATTGCACCAGGCGGCTCGATGAGGGCTTAAAATTGATTAACTGCTTCATAGAGTCATCTTTTATGCAATATGCTAGGCTGTCAAGTGAGATAAGCTCTGGCTAATGTTAGTAATGCACACGAGACTTGATTTTAGGCTTAGGCGTGGCGCATTAACAAGCTCGAGCTGCATGTCTTTCAAGCTATTTAACTTCTGTGAAACCTAGGATAGTCATTGCTAATTGATCCCCTTGGATCCAAGACAATAAGACAATTACCATCGATCAAGGCTATGAAAAAGCAGGTCATACTTGGGCTTGCAGAACTCGCCTTTATATTGCCGAAACCAAGCTCACTTCACTTGTTAAGCCTAATATTACCAAACATTAGTGCATATAGTTATATTGTTTACCTCTCTAGCCCTAATATCACTTTGCACATTAGCACTGACAGACAGATGATTCATCCTCAGGATCCATTAAAATCTAAAGCACAGATAACCATAGAACATGCAATTATTGAGTAACAACATAGTTTAATTAAGAAGCACCAACAAAATAAGAGCATTATCCAATGACATGAATATATTCAAGTCAGATACCATAACTCGTGTTATTCTACAAGGTTAAATTCTAAGCTGCTGTAAACAGCAACATATCCACAATATATGAAGTGACCACACAAGCAGTAGACTTAATTACAAGCACCTAAATTTGGATATAGGTCAAATTTGAAGCCTTTTATTTTGGGTCTTGCAAACATGCATAAAATTATTATTCAAAAAAATCAAAGCAGATAAATGTTCAACATCAAACCTGAGTGGTGAGCATGACAATGAAGGCAGGAAGGAGGGTCAGTCTCCTCTTGTAGAAAAGCTTGACAGAACTCAAGATATGAGTAGCATACACAGTCCCAGCACCAGAATTAGCAAAAATAGTAATCAAGACATGTTCTTTGACATTGAAAGGGCCAGGATTCAGACTAAACTCCCATCTAGAACCTTCAAAGAAAACCCTTTTGGGTAGGGTTCTAGCCATCAAATGGCCAAGTGGAACCACCACAATTTGGGCAGAAATTGAAGAAATAATCATGGGGTTAGTCCTATACCACATGAATTGATTCACAAAAGATAAGAGTGCACAACAAGTGATCCCAAGAACCCACATCCTGAATGTCAAAACAGGCATGGTGGGATCATCTGTTTTGGGCACTGTTACATCAACCTGCTTGATTGTGCACTCTTCTTCTTTCATATCTTGATGGGTAGTCATCAAATCAAAGATTCTGTTTATGGGTTTTTCTGGGTTTTAAGGGTTCTTGGATAGTAGAAAGAAAGAGAGAAGATTCTAAAGTTTGGAGAGAGATTCGAGGAGGGATTCTTGGTAGCGGTGAATGCTGAAAAGATAAAGAATCATCCGTGAATAAATAGAACAGGGAAGGCTTCTTCCAGTATGAACGATATTAGTAGTGTGGGGTGAGTTGGTTACTAGGGAGCTCAACACCCCCCCCCCCCAAAAAAAAGTCTCTTTCTTTCTCTATCTTTAAACTCGATTCACATGGAACTCCACGGGTAAGCCTGGAGTAAGAGCGGTTTGCTTTGCTAGATTCATGCGACATTTTTTTTTGGGGGGGGGGGGGGGAAATAATTTTTTGGTTTTTTTTTTTTTATGTGTCCGAAGCCTGAATTGTAAAATAGTAAAAATTGCAGTTGTTTTTGATATTGTAGATGTAGATGCCAATTTATGTGGGTCATCCAAACAATATCCATTTGGCCTGATTTATTAGTAATAATCAAAAAAACTATATCCGTTGGTAATCCCCCCAAAAAAAAATTAAAACTATATCCGTTAGCCAAAAAAAATATCCACTCATCCTAAAATATCAATACTTTCATATTTTTGGTTTTTTTTTTAGGAAATTTTCCAATATCTTAAGCAAAATGCCAAAACAAGTGGCATACGATTTATTTATTTTTTTATGAAAAAAATATCAACCTGACAAATGCTAAAAACCCGATCCCCTAAAATTGATGACTCAAATCAAATATTCTAATATATTTGTTTTGGGTCTCGAATTCTCCGTTTCATTGAAATCAAACTACTGTTGGTCAAATAAAGGGTAAAATATATTCTCCTATCATAGATTTTCTACATTCATAAGACTTAAACTTGAGACCTTACTTAAAGAGAACAAGCATCAAACCATTTGAATCAACCTGTCTTAGTAAAATATTATATATTGGATAGACTACCGGCTACACTTGAGAATCAAAAAATGAATCGTTCACCTTTAAAGTTTAAATATGTGCTTGATTTTTATTTTATTTATTTTCTTATTTTTGTGATGAATTTTTGTTTACCTTATGTCCAAGTAATGAAAATTCTTTTTTAAAAAAAAAGTCATTATCAAAATCTTAGTATCTTAAACTCTATTTCAAATGTAGGATCCACATAGAATGGCATAAAACCTGCCAAATCCAAAATCTAAGCAAAATCCAAATCCGAAGTTGGAGGAGTCAAACGACGTGACTGAGAGTGACAACGAAAGCCGCATGACATTCGACGCTCACCCTTAGGGTTTGGTTTCCCCTTTTTTCCTTATTTTTCTTCTCTCTTTTTTTTTTTCAGGAACCCTACTTTAATAACACAAATTATAACACAGTCCTCGACATATCTTACAAAACGTAATTCTAAAAACGACAAGCCTCCTTTTGTCTTTCCGAACTACGGTTATGCCTTTTTCGCATCAAGTTAATCCTCCAAATCTTTCTATTTTCATCAAACTCATTCTTCAGAAAAACAATGTTCTGATACATATATCCTGATATTTCAAGCTCAAGTTATTCAAATTACAATATCAATTAAGGTTGCAAGGGTTGAGCAGTCAAAATTTAAACCTGAATTATTGATACCAACAATTAAAATTTAAATCACCGTCACAATCTGGGTCCTACTTTAGTGAATTTTGAAGATATCTAAGGTCGTGTCCGCCAATAGCGTTTTGGGCTGCGTTTAGTGTTTTGACCAAGTCAATACACTAATTAGTTAATTTTTAATGTTCGGTAAACTAGTGTTTCGACTAGCATTTCAAGTAGCGCTTAGCGTTTTAAGCAGTGTCTTTCAAAAGCTAATAGTATTAACGTTTGACATTTAAAAGTAGTGTTTCATATTTTTTAGCCAAAAAATATCCCTTAAAATTTTATCTTTGAAAATTATCTATATCTTTTTATGTCAATTTACATTAATCAGCTAACCTAACAGCTAAATTTTTCTAACACATTAGTTTCAACCCCTCATCTATACAACTTTCCGCTAACAGCTAAATTAGAAACACTATCCGCTATCTAAACAACTATCCACTGCCTAAACAACTAATTTTATCAAACAAGGCCTAAATATAAAATGTTCGGTCCTATATATAAAAGATCTAAACCTAGATAATTAGTAATAACAACTAGATATGTAAAACCACCATTACAATGTAGGTCCCATTTTAGCGAAATTTTGAGAATATTCAGATATAAACAATCTTATTCTTTAAGTAACAGAAACCAATTTCAACATTTGAATAGCACTAAAAACTAGTTAAGAATTCATATGTCATGCCAACTTAGTCTTAGCATGCATTAACTCCATCAAAATTGAAAAGTCCCACTTCTAGAAATACAATTCCATTTCTTCAAAATGGAAAATAATTATCTTCAAGAAAATTTATTCCATGTTTTGAACCTAAAGACTAAATTGGCATGAAAAAGGATTTAATGCACCGCAATTCTCACTCATGAAAGAGATGGATCTCATCTGTTTAAGTGGTGGGCAACATCTGAATTTCATTAATAATAATGAGATATTGTAATGGGGTTCATATGTGACAATTGAATTTTTGTGCACTTTTCTATGTTTTAATCTGCCCACCAGTCTCAATCAACTGCCCCCTCTGATTCTTAGAATACAGTGTCTTGTGCTATACAGTCTATGATATGGTCCATGCTTAATAATACCAATCTTTTTAAATCAAGAAAGCACACCCACCACTTTTGTCCCATCACATGATAACGTGAATACTCACCGTAAATTCTTAGGTGAAACTGTATCAAGAAGACGTTTATGATCGTCAAAGAATGATGCTTTAAACGTATTAGATGACTGATGGCTCATTTTAGGGTGACCCTTTTCGATTATGAGTGACTGTCAATGGCGACTTTATCAGAAGTCGACCTAAATGAATAATTATTAGTTTAGGTCATTCAAAAGTATCAGCCTCACACCATTTAAAAACTTACTGTGTTTCGCACATCTTACAGTAATTACACTCTGCGCTGAGGGTTACAACGTAATCTCGGATCCATAGATCTCGGCTATGAGACAGTTTGAGAAAGAACATAGGTATCCTTCCATTGGACACAAGAAGGAAAATAGGAGGATTTGTACAAATTAAAAAGCAAAATGTCATATATATAAACTTGCAGCCACGCAAAGTAGGGAGGGGCCAGTGCCTCCAAAGTGTAGAATCGGTAGATGGCTCGTCATGGCTGTCACCTTCGCTCGGAAGGTTCTGATTAATTTCCACCGTGAGTTAATCAACTGGTCCAAATATAGCCACATTGAGCAGCCCAATTAGGGTTTAGGCCCACCCAATCAAATCAGCAGGCCTTCTAGATGATGATGATGATAATGATGACGACAATAATAATAATAATAATAATAACAATAATAATAATAGTAATAGTAATAATAGTAATAGTAAAAAAAATTATAAAAAAAATTCCGGAGGAGCTTCTGGTAGGGGCCAACCTGGATGAGTCTCATCTCATCCAACCATGGCTCAGGTCAGGTACTGATGTGTTGGGTTGAGCAAAAAAAACCGAACCGAGAAACCGAAAAAACCGAACCAAAAAACCGGTTAACCGGATCGAATTTTATAAAATTTTCGGTTCGGTTAACCGAACCGATTTTTTTCCACGGTTCACGGTTCGGTTTCGGTTCAGGGGAGAAGATTTTTCGATTAACCGCAGTTAACCGATCCGAACCAATTTTGTTTTTAAATGGCAGCAAATAAATAGTAAATACTAAATAGTAATTAAATTTCTAAACCATCAAAAAAAATGTAAATTTATGTGTATAGAGTTCGGTTAACCAAACCGAAATTCCGATGAACCGGATATTTCGGTTCGGTTTACGGTTCAAATTTTTGTTGAACCAGTTTTTTCGGTTAACCAATTTCCGATTAACCGGTAATTTCAGTTCGGTTCACGATTCGCATTTTTCCCGAACCGAAAAAACTGTTAACCGACTTTGAGCACCCCTACTGATGTGACCAAGGGTGAACCTTGTTCTGCTTAGTCAAGCCAAGGTCGGATTATTACAGGTCACCTCAGCTTGACCATCTTAGAGTGGCTCAATGATAATCAGCTAACAAATAACATCTAATTATCATACTGACCATAAATGGTCAGTCCCTGCATGAGGCATCACTCAGGTCGGTATTTTTCATCCGACAAACTACTATATATGCGGACTTGTCTCGAGTTCTGTTTAAAGTCTTTCAAGAACATCCAAAATTTATAGATCTCCATCCATCATCATCGGGCCAGTCATCACTCACTGTTTCTCACATCCAAACAAGCTGCCCTTAAACATCCTGCTAAACGCTAGCGACAGCCACAACAAACACGTAGAAAGTTGTCACCAAAGCAAGCGTACTTTAAATTGATTGACCAAGACTTTGCTCCGAACTAATCAGGGAAAAGAACAGTCATAAAACATCGATTGAGCGAGTGGTTCAACACGTGTTTCACTGAACTACGATCTCAAACTTCAGTCTCGCTAGTATTGACAACCCGCGTAAAAGTCTGTGCTAGAAGAGCTCTACTCCCTTTTAGGCCAATAGTAATTAGTCTCAGTCCCCCTGTTTGTGTTCAATCATAGAGGCCTTGGAAATGAAGCTGCCTAACGTCTCATGACTTGTGTCGCACTTTCAAAAACAGTCACTTCGGAACAACCAATCCTCTCAAAAGTAATGGTATAAAAAAGTAAATGGATAAAAATCAAAGACAGACGATAAGCAGTTACAGAACCGAGGGAGAGTCTAAACACGAAATCAACAGAACAAGCATCCTAGAACACTGTCAGACGCCAACAGTAAGCTCTGGGAGGTCAGATATTAACAACCATGTACCTACAGGCTGCAAGGTAAGTGATTACGAACGACAGCGACAAAAACAGCAGTTGTAGCTTCATAGATCGTTTTGCTTCAGTTTACTATGATCCGCAACAGAAAAGACTTGTACAATAACGATGCTTCCAAGTTCCAACCATCTAAAGTCTAAACTAACTACATAACGAAACCGAGCGAGTTTTCATCCTAAACAACAAAACCACTCCACAAATGCATAGCGCCAAAAGTATTGGCAATATGCTATAATGCAAAAGGCAGAGCCCACTAGACATTAAAAGAATGACCGACAGATATACTACATTTCCGAGCTGCAGCTGTCAATCGCCGAAAATATGTAAATATAAACCCGGGGACTGACAGATATGGCCAAAATGACACAATAATACAGCATACAGCACACAGCACACAACAAATATTAGCTAGGATCATTAACATGGTTCGAAAAGGACATGCAAATGGTGGATATAAATCTGAGGCAATCACACTGGCAATTCTTTTCTGATATGATTCCATCCTGTTATCGGACCAAGCAATCTGCAACGATTTGATCCACATCTGACAGGAGACTGGTCGCACATCTCATATAGCCACCCCAATGATAACAAGACAAAAATTTCAGATGTATGCCGATTTGGTAGAAAATCTTAAAATCAGGTCGGGAATCAAAAACATTCGGGACCAAATAGAACAGTTAGAAAAAAGCAAGCATATTAAAATAATGGTTTCCACTTTCAAAGATCAAGAAAGGCGACGCAAGGTGACAAAAAGGCTCACAACATTCACCTTGACAACCATTGTGTGATCCACAAATTGCTCCCTAAGAATAACCCAGAACAAGATCGAGAAAGAAAACCTTCGCCGCATTCGAGATTAACAACAAAGTAGAAACACTGCATTAGGATACATAAATTAGTCTAATCCTCCTCAAGCATCTACAAGCGAATACACACTCGCGCTCCAGAATTATCTAACAGCGTACAAGCTTCAAATCCCCCGGCAGCTAGAGACCCCCCAATGCAGTTACCCACCCAATTCAAGTTACGCACTAACAAAGGCGACGTCACCAGATGCATATATCGTCCTGCAAACATAAGATCATTGGATCAACCCTCGTTTGTATAAATCGTTCCCCGAATATAAGATCATCGGATCAACCTCGTTATCACAAACCGTTTTGAGCGGGTCCTACATAGAAAGGTCCTTCGACGATTTAGAGCGAATAATTATTTGGGTCTCAATTAAGTCTATTAGCGAGTAACCTAAAGCCTGAACATATCGAGAGTAACGCTAATCACCTGCCAAATCACACCATTCAACGTTTTCCGCGGTGCCCACCTCCTGACCTTGAACCAGGAAAGCGAGCAAATTGAAGCCTTAAGATAGCTGAATCACGGTCATTCTCATCGAACTTATAACCTGCAAAATCGAGCTTTACTAACGCTGCATAATTGACGACGGTCCACAAGCATCCTTTGGAGCCGCCACGAACAAAGAAAAAAAACGTATCATAGCTTACAGATATATTCAAGGTCAAAACGTAACTGCGTCATGTAGTCAACAGTATCTCTCCAACCCACGTTGGGTATCATATATTGAATACTTGGCACTTCAACGCAGTATGGTCACTCAAGACTTCCTTTTATCAAAGCATACATCATGCAAATGTTTTTAGAAAGAATAGGAGTATGACACTTGGGCAGATACCTGTGTTGGACATGTCAATCAATTCCAAGAGCACCATAGATCATATGTCCAACACCGATAGCCAAGTACCTTCAAGGGTCATTCCACTTATCAAGGCTAAAAAAATAGGGCATGGGCCAAAACCCAAGTGCATTCATCCCCGCAGCGAAACTAGGTGTTCTCTCCTTCAAACTCAGTAAATTACTTGGAGTAAACAATCAAATGTACAACAGATGGTCAGAAAATGCTGGAGAATGGAAATGCAGGAAAAGAATAATTGGAAACGAGGGGAGAACCCAGCAGATTTGAAGTTAGGGTTTTTGCCGATCAAGTGTTCATTGAGAACAGGAGATACTATAACTATCCTCTTTTTCTTCAAAATTTCACAGAAGCCATGTTTTTGCAAAGCGCATAAAAAGCAAGCCTTGTGGCAGGCCCACTTTTTTTTAAAATTAAAGTCGAAGGGCTTCGACCAATACTCTGCAAGAAACTGTTCCGTGTTTGTAACACTACATCATCTAGACTCTAGAAAAGGCACACATAAGGAACCATTGTGATTCACGCGTCAACTTATTTGTTTGAATTACAGACACATCAAGCATGGGAGTAGGGACACATTGGTTCGTTGAAAGATTTCGGAATTATGATGCTACTAAAGCAAGAACCTGCACCATGGGCAGTAGGAGCCTTCTTGGGAATACAACAACCTTAAAAGCTAGTTTGATCACTAGACTATAGTTTCGCTTCATATCCAAAATCCAGATCACCTCTTGTTTTAGAAGCCCGTACTTTCTTTACTGACAGAACGATATGCATAACATCAGAAGTGAGCATAGAAATGAGGCACAAAGGGTGCTGTTACTTACACATGCCTAGGTGCATAGGGGCCAAGTTATATTAAAGCCTCTCATCAAAAACATGGGGAAATATCGAAAACGTCTTGAAACACAACTAAAATGAAAATGCAAAAAGCAAAAACTCTAGTGAGATTAACAATCTTTCCCCTTATATGATGCTTCCTACTAATTGCCCTTTTGTTTTACAGCAGAAAGAAGTTTGGCCTACTGGATTTGATGTGCAATCATGGAAGAAGCTTTTCCTTAAATGGCTTAATATAGGCAGTCACTTCATTTCTTCTCACCTTCGTATGGCAAAATCAGAACTTATCTTGTTATTGGCTTATTTCCATCGAAATACAGGGACTAATGATATTCAATCTACTCTATTTGTATAGTTTCTCCTTTTTCCCCTCGTGAAGAACTACGAATTCGATTGTATGCTCCACCTGTAGACTATCTGCATTCATACCAAGTTTTTATAGGATGAATGAGTTCAAATGGTTGTCGGGGTTCAATCAGTTGTTTCATAGCATGATACCAAGTAGTTTCCAACCCTGAAGAGATTGCATTGGAGATAGAAGCTCATGGACTGCTGACCTGGTAGGGGGAAGGGATTGAGTGATTCCAGCAATAACTTTAGTGTGTTTCAGGTTCTAACAAGGAAAACTAATAGAATCAATATTCAATATCACCATAGTGAAATAGCATTCACGTATCAAACAAAGATATCTTACAAGGACGTTAAAGAGAGATTAATATTTTGCATTTGTGTACACACTCACCAGCGAGCCCATGTATGTGCATGCATATTCGTACGTACGCCTACATATATGCATATATCTGCACAGTGTGTGTATACACAAGCTCATAATTGTGGGGGCGGCGGGAGGGTGAGATACATGGAAATGAAGGCCGGCATTTATTAGAAGCAGAAGGGAACTAAGGTCACCCCCAACAACCCCCCCCCCCCCAAAAAAAACCCAAAACCACCAAAAAAAAATGACGCTATCTTTCCAATTGGAGGTCAAGGTGAATATAACCTGAATCTCTCGCATTAAATATCCTATGGAGAACCACATGTCAAGACACATCCTTTAATGAGTCAAACTAGAAATGTAATATATGACTAGCACATAAGATATCAGGTTCCATAAGAAGATGATCAAGTTGATTTCATATAAAATTTTGAAGAGTGAGTTCCCAAAAAGCAGGCAGCATATAACATATTGGATGTGTAAAAGAGGCTATTTGGAACTACAGACTTAGCACATAAGCAAAGAAACCTTGCATGAGCTTACCTTGCAAGGCGTCCATTGCTGTTGCAGCATGAGGTGGACTCGCAAAGTCAACAAAACACAGCACTAGTGGATCTCCCCCAGGCTACACATATCAAAAACAAGTGATTGAGTATCCATGAAAAACATAGAAAGAATGCACAAAGTACAGGCTAATCCGCATACATGTCTTGATTCCTTAGTCACAAGCCTGACTTCCTTGTATCCCACAAAGGGTCGAAAGATGTCTGCCAAAAGAAGTTAAGAAAAAAATATCGCCAAAACGAAGGCGAGCACAACATTTATAAAAAAGGTACATATATATACACACACACCCACAGACATACAAACATGAACCATGACAGGATACGTGCCACTTCCCTGCGTGTACAGTTCGCCGGCAAGCCCTCCACAAAGAGAGTACTACTAGCATCAGGGGGAAGGGGAACCTCAGGCCTCATAGATCCAAGGTTGGAGCCCCGTCCCTTCATCCCTGGGTCCGCAACATTCGTCATGCGAGGATCACTGCTCATGCGTAGATCACTACCAATGCGAAGGTCACTCACAATACGCGGATCACTTCCCATTCGCGGATCACTTCCCATTCGAGCATCACTCGCAATGCGAAGGTCATCAACGGGGTGACCAGACATTCCAGAGCCTGGTAATCTGCCAGCATCTGCCCCAGCATATGGAATTTGCTGGATAAAATTCACATGTCAATATCAAGCACACAGATGATAGGACATAGCATCAAAGGCGGAATTCAAACCCAGGGAAACACATATAACAATGGCCATGAAGCAATACCCCACTACGCAGATATCGATCATAGGATGCATTTATGGATTCAGTATCTCTAACTGCACGATGCGGTACCCTTTCGTCTTCACGCAAATAATAACCAGGCATCTCCCTTCCGGATGGAACATCTACGTAAAAAAATGTTATTAACTAAGTCCAAAAGAAGTTTCAAACGCATCTAACTAATTCATGTAACAGGCCCAGAATTTAAAGTAGAAATAGTAATTGTTGGCAGTGGGAAAAAAAAAAACCTGAAGCGAACGAGGAACAGCTGAAAGCGCACACAAAATTTATAACGCATGGTACATAAATGCTAAGATTATTTGACATTAATATACATAAATTGATATTTAAGTATATAAATGCCATGACAATTTGATATAAGAACAGAGGCTATGACAATTTGATATGATGACTGAGGATTAATAGTTAAGATGTCATAACAAAGAAATGACTAAGGTAACTAGAGGCGCTTGTCTCGTCTCACTTGTCTCCTGATCATCAAGACATAACACTTCACATACCCTGAACTTCACGGAAATGGGACGAGGGAAGGAAGGAATTTAGAGAAAAGATGGGATTGCAGCAAATTTATGAAACAAAGCATAAAGTGAGAGAATTTAGTTTCCCTAAACATCAATACTTGAATGGATGGAGAATACAATCGATTAGAAAAATTTTTAGATAAATTTGACACTCCTAAAACATCATCTCAAATGACCAATGCCTGTGACGGCCAAGAATGCATAAACATACAAGAAGTTTCCCTAAACAAAAAATTCTCCAATTCTCCAAATTGGGCTTTATTCCTTTTTCTTTATATTCATCATAGTTCCTCATTTAAAGTTTTCAAAGAGATGTACAAAATTTTAAGAATGCAAACTTTCTGAATAGTCACATGATCATTGTTAAGGAGTAGCTGCATTCGCTCACAATCAAAGTAAAGAGTTGTCACAATAGTCTGTAACTCATCCACCTCAGTTTTAATCTTATTTGTCTTCACAGATTATTTACCATATGCTGCTTAAACAAATAGTAGATTGCAATGATTGCTAGAATAGGAAAACAAGGAAGGAGGCCTATGCATGAATCCCCCATCTCATATTGCAAGTGTGTATTAATAATATGTTTGATTGGGCAGACCACTAGGCACTTGGCTTGGCACTTGGAAGAGACCAAAATTGAATAATTCAAGATCAAGCATTAAGGGATGTTTGGGGCCAGTGAGCACCATATTTTAAATGCAAGAGACCAAAATTTGAAAATTCAATTAAATCTCATGCATTCATATTTCAAGTCTCGCAACTCATATTCATCTTCTTTCTTTCATCTAGCCGATTCTTTTCAACTTATGAACACAAAACAAAAATAATTTTCCCCCTCACTTTCAAATAAAAGAAAGGGCAACGGTTAAGTCATATATGTATACTCAAAGAGTGTACAGAGGCCATGTACAGGGATCTCTCTCCCCTTATGCACAAACAGAATACTTCAGCCCGGCCCTCTCACCTGGACCCCAGCTGAATAACTCCTTTAGTAGACATCAAAACCCATTAGACACACCATTACTAGAATAATACTATTCTTAGATTGAAGAATGTAGATCATGTACGCAATAAACTTCGTCCTTCAAATGGATACAAAGGACGGCAACTCATAGTTGTTTTCCCTTACCGTGCCCATTTTCATAAAATTTTCCCAAACACAAAAAACACAATTACTTCTCTCTGTCCCCCCAAATTTAACGCCCAAGGCTGCTTCTCTATTTCATAATGAACAATGGCACAAGAGGCCGTTCCCCGAAATCAAGGGTTATGGAGTATGGAATATGGATACATCAGCGATATCATCGGCAAAGTTTATTCAAACCTCAGATCCTCCAAAAATTAAGATATGGTGCCACCATGTATTTCACCAATGACAAGAAGCCCATCATGAAAAGTGAAAACACTGTGGAATTTGAATTCTAGGGCTACGCATTCCGTATGCACCTTCTGGATATCAATATATCACTGGTGATGATAACTATCCAAGACATGACTTCTCTCTGTCCCACTCTATTGGTCTAATAAATATACCGCTAGTGTATTCAAACAGAAACTTGTCACACTCACTTTAGTTGGGAAAAAAAAATCAAAATTCTGGGTCACAACAAGTATGAAGGTCAGGCCTCACTCTAAACCCATGGGTAGTATGGACATTATCACCTGTACAATGGCCATCTACACGATCTTAAAATCAACAAGGGAAGTATGGACATTATTACCAGTACAATGGCCATCTACACGATCTTAAAATCAACAAGGGAAAGTATCAATTAGAGAATTTACCAATATGATCCTGCAAGTGAACGGCACGCCAAATACAAAAAAGTCAGGACGGCATTCCGAATGCCGCAATGATCTTAGCATAAGTTCACATTTCTAGATCAACCCAAGTTTGTCCCATCTACCACTTGTTCTCAAACTTGAAGCAACTTGATTCAGCATACACTAAATACAACTCCAATTAAACTATAACACCTCATATCTAAAGTTCAACTCAATTAACCCCTCAGCCGCCCTCCCCACCCCCCGGCCAATTTGTCTAGAGTCTAGATGAGATTCTCCCCCACAACCCCAGGAACCAATAGTCTCACAAGCCATAGCCTATAGCTAATATCACAGCAGAATCTCATGAATTCGAAGCTTCAGCAAAAACAACAAGATGATGCTTCAGCAAGAAGCTAAAATAACGTTCAGAGTGCTCAACCTGAATTCGAGCACAAGAAATAGAAATTTAAAGCATTGAGGATTGTCCCAACAGAACACAAATCAAAACAAAATCAAAACCCTAACCAACCACCAGCTGATAGGATCTCAGCTCTCACACTACAACTCTAGAAAAACAATTCCACAACCAAACAAAACAAAAATACTAAGGAAAAAAAAAATTAACCACAAACCAAGCACCACCAAAATTAGCATCTGATTTGCCGCCCCGGGGTGGGAGGAAGAAACCAAACAAACAAACAAACCAAACGAAACAAAACAAAACAAAACCCTAACTTTTGCAGGCTATGGGCTTGACGGAGGGGGCAGAGAGAGAGAGAGTACCGTAGTCGGAGCGAGGGCGTTTTCCGGCGAGAGAAGAAACGGCCTGAGGCTGCCTGGAATCACTGTACCTCCAGTACGCATCCGACATTCTGAGGTGGGGGGGAAGAGAGAGAGAGAGAGAGAGAGGAATTTCGGACGATTTGCGGCGAAAGAAGCAGAAGGAAGGAGAGTTGAGACGAGGAACCAAGATGCCGGCAAGCCTTTCAAAGTGCGAAGCAGGAAGCCAAGAACTCGAAGAAGAACTACTACGTTTTTATTGCCAAAAAATGGTAAAATTAATGTGTAATTTAAATTAATATTGTGTTAAATCAATAGCTTAGCTTTTAATTTTTTTCAAATAAATAATTTGAAGGTATATCAAAAAAATCTGTAGTTGTATTTTGCAATTTTTTTGGCCCTCCGTTGGTCGTCATTGAGGTTTATATATATTGTGCGTATGTCATATTGATGACGACATAATTTTTATATTCGTCTTTAATTCAAATTATGAACACTACTGATATAATTTTTAACCTATTTAAATTAGAATGAGATTGGAAAAAAAGTCGA
>JACYFF010031952.1:99272755-99286726 GCA_017589665.1 Selenicereus undatus | reverse complement strand
GTATAAGAGGGTTTTGGGTGTTCTATGATCAAGGATTCAAGGTGCTGTATTTTTTATTATATTGTAAAGTAGAAATTAATAGAAAAACTTTTGACAACATTATTTTAGATAGGTTTTGATTTTCATACTATGGTTCTTTATCTTTTATTTTGATTGTGAATGAATTTTACTTTTTTATTACGAAAAAGATTAAGGGATTCAGGGTATGTTCTTTTCGGTGGAAAATAAGAGTTGGGAAATGAGTAAAGTTCGTTGAAGTGGGGTTTTTTTTTTTTTTTTTTGGTTGAAGTGAGTTGAAGTTGGTATATTTTTATATGATGGGTAAAAGTTAGTTAAAATAGTGAATTAAAGTAGGTTGAAATTGGTTGAAGTTGGTAAATTGTGATTTACCAACAAAAAGAACAGGACCTCAATCAGGGATATTTTAGAGTTGCTTCATGGAGAATTTTAGATAGTTTTATAAGTTTTCTCCTGTAAGTATCCCTAGGATGACTTTTTAGATGTCAACACGATGAACTTGTAGCTTTTTTTTTTTTGTAATTGTTTTATACAATCGTTGAAAACAGAATTAGCTGGGTTTAACAATTTTAACTAGATCTCTCTCTCTCTGTATATGAGTTCAGATGAGTTATGGAGGCAGTACAATATAATGAGGATGGAGAATCTAGTGAAGTTAGTGTAATTCGCGGAATCGTAATTTTTTTGCTAACAATGGTATGCAATTAGCCAGTAAACAAGGTAATTAATAGAGTATTCATGTAATTATATGGCTTAGTAAAATAGAAACAATAATATTTACTATAAACTACTCGCCAACATAGGGCGAGATTGTGATTCATCTTTGGCAATGAGCCCCCCTTCATTACACAGTTTATGTGTTGTTTAATGTTTCATAAGGTTTTTTTTTTTAATTAAAAATAACAAGGTAGCTCATATCGATTTTCCTCATAAAATTAGTCCACCCGTTATGTGGTTTATTGTGTGTTATGTTTTCCAGGCAACGTCTGGACGAGCCTTTTTGTTTAAACATGCTATGAATGTGAAGATTGGATACAAAGTGGACAAGAAACTCATTACCGGACATTTTACCGTTGCTGACATTTATTGTGCCAAGTGTGGAGAGGTGTTGGGTTGGAAGTACATTCGAGCCCATGAGCCAACACAGGCTTACAAGGAAGGAAAATATGTCATAGAGCGCACTAAGCTTGTGAAGAAGTAGTCAATTACTATTGTGCTTAGTTTAATATCAATGCTTAACTTACCTTGAACTTAATTGTATTTGGATTGCTCAGCATGTCTTCCATGAAATGTTTCAAACACTTGGGGCTTATATACAAGCATTATCTAGATATGCAAAGTATGATTTGTGTCGGTTAGTTGTAGTCGATAACCCTGTTATGAAAGAGGGTATGTGGTTATTGTCAATTTAATTTGGTGGTAAAGTTGAGATATGAGAGAATAAGATATGATGAGGCCGAGCATGTTACAATGAAGCTGAGTAAGTTTCAATAAATTTATAAATAATTTGTGTGTAAATTACGGTAGTTTTGGTGTGAACTCAGTTAAGAACAACATATTTGAACTCGATTATGAGACTTCATGCGAATTGCAAGGTCATTTTTTAATTATAGGATTCAGATTTTCAAATTACGGTTGCAAAATGGGGAGGAAATGTGAATTGCATTTTCAATTCGTCATTTAAAGGTTATAGTTTGGATGGTAATATTTTAACGAGGGAGAGAGAATGTGGGGTTAGAGGTACTTTTTACAAAGCTAGTCTAATATACGCTATAAATACATGTATGTATATTTATATTCAAAAACAAATATATAAATATTGTGCGTAACATAAAATATATTCGTTGCATTCGGAAGCATTTGCTCTCGTGCACATGTAATAATTTTCCTACTACTTTTTGGTATTGGATCATCAATTTCGCCAGAGTCGAGCTATTATTGGCTCAACAAGAGGTAGAACTTGCCCATCATAAATTTCTCCATTCAGAAGACTCGAACCCGAAACCTTACTTAAGGAAAACAAATGCTAAACTTTTCAGGGAGATATCTGATATTCGTTGCTTTTGCAAGTGAACTCCCAGTTTTTTTTTTTAAATAATTTTTTTAATGGAAGAGATTAACATTACAGAGATTTAATTATTTTCATTAAAACGATTATTATAGCCGACCAGAAGCCGGGCCCAGGCCCAAGCCCAATTAACCTTGAAGAAGGAGAAGGAAGGTAGTGGTCTCTTCCTTGCACGTCACCGGCGAAATTCAACTCCGGTCGTACTCTCCGCCGGTTTAGTCTCTCTCTCTCTACATCCCTTCTTTCTCTCTCCAGGCTCTATCTCTGCGTGCAGTGGTCATCACTGTTCTTCGAGGTCGAGGGTTCGAGATCCAGTGAAGCGGAATCGGGGACCCATCGTAATCTTTGAAATTCACCTTCACCTGGGGTTTCTTCTATGGCGGAAGAAACCTTGGAGACGATTCTGTACGAAACTCGCCATCACGCTTCTGGTCCTTGCTCTCCCAATTATCCTCCTCGTCAGGTCCTTCACTGATTACTTATATATATTTGATTTGCATCACTCAATTGAAATGATTTTGATGTCCAAGTCCAATTCTAGTATTTGTTCAATTGTGATTGATTTTGACTAAATTTCCAGCTCAATGATGGCGGTAACAAGGGATTACTCTCTGTCCTCTCAACTCGAGGTATCCCCCCCACCCGGCAAAATCTTGGTTTATTTGATTTGTAGCTTGGTATGGGAAATGCCATTTAAGTGAGTTCAACAGTGGATTTGATTTGGGTTGTAGATAATTTGGTGTGTGAAATGCTATTTAAGTGAGTGCGAAACCGTTCTTCTTGTGATACAAGACAGCAATAATGATCTAGGACGGATCACGCGAAAGCTGGGTTTAGGGTTTGGAGTGATCCAGCTTTATACTTCATTACGTCTGACCATCATAGAGATTGTTCCCAAGACCGCCAGAACAATTGAAAGTGTTTGATGGATTTGAACAACTTTTGGAAGATGTTTCTGATAAGAAAGTAGCGAAGGAGATTCAAACAATCGTTAAGACATATGAAAGCCTTAATGTTAATAAAGCATTTAAGTATTTTTTACCCACAAAGTAAGTTGCAGAGATAAGGTTGACAGCATCTGGATTTCCCTAGACCCCGCGAAAGCGGGACCCACATTGGGAGGTGGTGGTGTTGTTGAAAGTAAGTTGTAGAGGAAGTCGAAGCATATAAAACTGAAGATGGTGAGTTATGGATATAGTAGGACTTGTGTAGCAAATATGAATAATGCGGATGAGCGTTGCCGCGTTGAAAGCTAAAATGAGTACTAGAGAAGGGCATTTAAGAAAGAAATTATCGCTAAGTCTCATGAGAGGTGACTAAAACATCAATCAGTAAGGAACAGTAAACGAAGTCCTCATCCAAGGTCTGCCACTAGAATTATGGATGGTCAAAATCCCGTATCAACGGTCATGTCATCACTTAGATGCGAACTTCAACAAAAAATTCTTGTTACAGCATCGAATTAAATTCATGCACCATTTAAGTACTTAGATGATAATATTCTTCCTGATTATCTGACCCTGACTGTGAAGTTAAACTGCCTGAGGTATTATTGCATGTTGTAGTTTATGATTAAAAAAATCTGTTAATGGGAGATTAAAGCGAGCCATTTCAATGTCTAATCACTTCTTGATCCTTGGAGTAAGTAAATCAATCATGCTAATTGTCTGCTGAGGTGAGCATTCTTGCAAGAGGATAGGCAAGCAAAATTATTTCTATGGTCTCTCATGTCTGTGTCTGGCATTTCATATACTTTGGTCCTCAGTTGCGAGTTGCGACCAACGCAATTTTGTCATGCTTGAAACTTTTTCCCCTGACTCATCTGCACTTCTCAAACCTGTGACTGCATCCCCCCCCCCCCCCCCGGCGATAGAAATTATCATACTTTAAAAAAGTAATTCAAACCATAGGTTTTAGTCAAATTGGCCTGCCAGTGGTCTCAATACTTGTTCCTTCTCTGCTGTATTGTTCATAACTGTATGTAGATATTCTAATCTGTTTTTAGACATGTTTTCTCACTGCCTTAATAATATCTTTGACTTTATTCTCTCTTGTTTTGGTGTGTCTTGAAGGGTTGACTCAACTTAAGGATAAATGGATTGGGTATGGACTGCCAAAGAAATTGAAGAGGTGGGTGTCATTGTTCGTGTCTCCAAAGGGTGAACGTGTGGCAGTGGCTGTTGGAAATCACATAACTATTTTGCGGAAGGATGATGACTATCAGCAAGCATGCGGAACATTTGCTAGTATGGTTCATTTGCCTATTAGTGTTGTCTGGAGCTATTACTTGAAAAATTACTGCTTTGCATGTGTTTGAACTTCATTACATTTACAAATAGACGGGGCGGTACTTGACAATTTTCTAGTTACCATCACGGAGCATTTTCCTTATAAAAAGGGGTGCAGTGCTCTTTTTTCTTAAAAATTATTTTTAGGTTGCTTTCAATGCAGAGCTTTTGGGTTACTGCTAGAGTGTTTGTCTCACTGAATGTCATTGCGGATTCATGTCTCATGAAAGACTGTTTCTAATCTATGCGTGTCTTAACCAGACTTGTTGTACAAGAAAATTGGCATATATTAGTTTCTGTACAATCAATAAAAGTACCCTACAGTGTTCGAAGCCGTTAAAAGGAGTGTGAATAACTAAAGAGCGAGCATCGTGTCAATAGCTCTTCGACTGGTGTGTGCTACACGTATTACAAAAACCAGAGATTGATTTTATGTTGCTTGATCAGGTGGTAATGTTGGTTCATATACACTTGGGGCATGGTCAGAATCTCATGATGTCCTTGGACTTATTGATGATATGGACACTCTTTACTTCATCAAATCAAATGGTGAAGAAATAATCAGAATTGAACGGAAGCATCTAAAGGTTTCATTGCCAATTGTCGGTCTTCTTGTTCCGCATGATATTGAGATAAAGGGATCTTTGCTGTAAGTTTTCATTTCATGCTATACAGGTGTTTCAATTCCATTTCACAGCTGTAAGTTCTGACCTTTTTTGGGGGTGTGGGCTGGGGGAGGGGTTATGATTGCTATGTGAAGATCATTAGATTGTATGCTTTCTTAATTGTGCAAGTTCTACAGGTGTAACTTCAATTTTGTCACTTCAGATGGGTCTCTTTACCGCATTGAGATCAGTCAGGATCTTGGTGCTTCTATCTCATCAATACGTGCATGGAGTGACATAAAGAGAAAGTTCCCTGCCAATTTCATTTGTTTAGACTACAATCTGGAACATTCGTTACTGGTTCTCGTTGGCAGTGTTGCCTCTACATCTTTGACTTCTAGTAGCGGTAGGATTTTGTTGATTTGCTTTCCTTTCCCATTTTCTTTTTCATGACTTCTCATAAAAAACAGGTGACAATAGTGTGTTTCAGAAGAAGCTAGGAGAGTTTGTATTGGGGATAGTTGCTAATAGCTTTTGTTTGTTTACTACTTGCTCTTGCACCTGCAGGATTGTGTTCCCTCTCTGTATGTCACTGGAATCCAAGTTCAGATTTACAGCCAGTTAGTTCTATACAGTTTAAGGGCTTTTATAGCAAACCAAAAGGATTCACGGGCCACGTGGTATATCCAAAGGTGCAGATCTCGCCATGCGGAAAATTCATTGGTACTTCAGATTTGAGCGGTTGCTTGAACATATTTAAGCTGGATGATGACTATGCTTCTCTTTCTCTTGTTGCTTGTGGAGAGAGTGTCAGTGGCAAAGAAATGAGGAACACATTTCCAATTCCTGCTGAGAGTAGCTTCCTGGATGATGTTGTTGATTTTACTTGGTGGTCTGACCATGTTTGCACTGTTGTCAAAAAGGGTGGTGCTTTAACCATGTTTGATGTTATTAGTGGTAAAAAGCTGACTGAGAACGATCCTACATTGTGCATGCCTGTAGTAGAAAGAATTGATCATCTCTTGGGCAGATTGTTTGTTTTGGATATTCCGTCTCTTAAGGAGAGAATAAACTCTGTTGATATTTCGGAAATAAGTTGCATTCATGATGTGGAGCAGTTTGTAGGTGGGAATATTACGCAATTTGACATATCTAAGCTCAGATGGAGCTTAATATCATTGTCAGAGAGATCTGTTCTTGAAATGTATGATGTTCTTATCAACAGTCAGAAATATCAGTCTGCCTTAGACTTCGCTGACCGATACAAATTGGATAAAGATCAAGTATACAAGTCTCAGTGGCTGCACTCTGAGCAAGGGATAGATGATGTCCAAATGCTCCTTGCCAACATAAAGGATGAAGCTTTTGTACTTGGTGAATGTGTTGAGCGAGTTGGGCAGACAGAAGATGCAGTGAGGTCTGTACTACAGTTGGGGCTTAACCTGACTAGCCGCTACAAATTTTCTCAACCTGAAACTGACCAATGCGATCATATATGGGATGTCCGCCTTTCACGACTTCAACTATTGCAGTTCAGGGATAGGCTAGAGACGTTCCTTGGGATAAACATGGGCAGGTACTATTGTTGTTATGACTTATGACTATTATTGTGTCCAAACTAGTATTTACATGCGAAATCTGCCCACAATTCTTAAAGTGTACTGACTATATCAATTTACATTATTGTTGTGACGATTATTGTTTCTTTCTTTCTTTCGTTATTATTTTATTATAT
The DNA here is from genome assembly GCA_017589665.1 of Selenicereus undatus. Taxonomy (NCBI): domain Eukaryota; kingdom Viridiplantae; phylum Streptophyta; class Magnoliopsida; order Caryophyllales; family Cactaceae; genus Selenicereus; species Selenicereus undatus. The sequence goes on along the minus strand of JACYFF010031952.1, from coordinate 99,280,012 downwards.
TTCATGTGTGAATTGATGCTCACACCAACAAAGAGCAAATTAATTTTGCCATGGGCATTCTTTTTTTTGGGGGGGGGGGGGGATGCATATTACTCCTGCAATTGAATTGTAAAGAGTTTTATTATCTGGCAACCCGACTCAGCCAACCCCCTCCCCCCCCCCCAAAAAAGAAAGAACAAAACCGTGCACCACTAGGAAAATACTTGTTTTTCCTGTCCTGCTCCTTTTATAATATTTGAGAAGCATGTCCTTGAGAACTTCTACCATCAAATATAGCTATATACCCCCCCCCCCAAAAGAAAGAATAAAAACCCTGCACCACAAAGGCACAAAGAAAATATTTGTTTTTCTGTCCTGCTTCTTTTATAACATTTGAGAAGCAAGTTCTTAAGAACTTGTGCCATCAAATATAGTTATGTAAACAATATAAGCTTTGCTGTGATATGCTAATCATGCAAACACTAGCAGAAAAAACAGAAAGAAAAGGAGGAGGGGAAGAGGGTGAGCTAATGTGTTAGAAGTTATTGTTATATGCAACTTCAGTTTTCACCTCACTTAAAGTTCTTTCGTAGAATGTGGCCTTTCTCGCCATTTTGCTCACTAGTTCCATATATGTGTCACAACATTCTTCTTTCTATTGATGTAGCTTATTGGAAAATTTTCAAGAGATGCATGGTTGAAAAATACTGCTTCCTTGAGTTAGCTATATTTCTGGCTCTAGTTAATTTTATTGTTTTCATAGGCTCTTGATGCTAGTAAATAAATCCTGTCTCTCTTTGCCAGAAGGTTATACAACTGACGCATTGTGTAATGACATAGTCATCTGCAGGTTTTCTGTGCAGGAATATAGCAAGTTCAGAGTAATGCCTATCAATGAAGTTGCTGTAAAACTTGCTGAGAATGGGAAAATTGGAGCGCTGAACCTACTCTTCAAGCGCCATCCATTTTCCTTATATCCTTTTATTTTGAACGTATTGGCTGCCATACCTGAAACGGTACCGGTGCAAACATATAGTCAGCTACTTCCTGGAAGGTCTCCACCTCCAGCTACTGCATTTCGGGAGAAAGATTGGGTTGAATGCGAAGAAATGGTGAAATATGTAAGAAGTTTGCCTGAGAATGATGAGAGACTTATGCTAGTGAGAACTGAACGTGTCATTAAGCAACTTTTGGCAGTTTCTTGGCCTTCGACGAGTGAAATTTTGGTATGGTACATGGACAGAGCTCGAGATATTGATAAACTTAGTGGGCAGCTAGACAACAGTTTAGGTCTACTTGAATATGGCTGTCGCAAGGGCTTCCATGAGTTGCAGCAGTTTCTTGATGATGTCTCATACTTGCAACATCTAGTTTATCCTGAAGGTGATGACAAGGAGGTGTATTGTCCTCTTGGTCTTGCTGAATGGGAATACCTGTCTGACTATGAGAAATTTAAGACTATGCTTCGGGCCGTCAAAGAAGACAATGTTGTTGAAACTCTACGGGTCCGTGCAATTCCATTCATGCAGAAAAAGCTGAATAATAACACCTCGCCTCTGGATAAAGAACATCAAAGAGGAGAGTCATTTTTGGTTAGATGGCTGAAGGAGATAACTGCAGAAAACAACATTGAAATTTGCTCTGTTGTCATTGATGACTGGTGCCGAGATCGACAAAGTGGGTTCTTTGCAAATGAGGTGGAAGCTATTGACTGTGCTTTGCATTGCATATACTTATGTAGTGCTACTGATAGGTGGAATACAATGGCATCCATTTTATCAAAGCTTCCGAGTGGAAGAGGTAAGTTCAATCCTAGCACTTGTCCCATTATAAAAAGATTGAGCTACTGATTTCCCAATCCAACATAGTTAATTCTAAATTGGTATAGACCGTCAAGGAGAAATATAGATTACATGTGTGATTACAGAAACAGTTTTCAAGAAGTAGAAGTGCTTGATCAAAATCTATCAAGGGGCATGCATGAGAATGATTTAGTTATGTTCGTTGTCAGCAAGGATGGTCATCTATATCATGTGGTGATTTATGCTAACTTGTTACTATTTGCTTCATTGCATGACAACGTTTTACATGTTATTTGCCTTTTTGGTGAAGACCCTTTTCGCTAAAATTGATTGACTTGTCACCAAAAGCACCATCTTTACGAGTATGAAGCTGCTACTTGTTCATTTTGGTCCTGCTGCGTTTTCTGCAATGAGTGGGAAACTAATGGTTTCTGGCGTGTATGCTACTGGCTGACAATGCTTTGGTGGATGTGTAAATCTGATGTCAGATATCTGGATATGCAGGTGGTGAGATCTGTTTGGGAGGCCTTGATAAGAGACTCAAACTGGCCGAGGCCCATATTGAAGCAGGCAGACTGTTGGCACTTTACCAGGTTTTGATTTGATTCCATGCTCACTAATATTGCTCAAGGAGTTGGAAATTTGTTCTGGGCATAAATAGAAATTTCATTGGTTATTCTTTATATTGCAACAAAATATCACAGTAAAGCTAATTTGGAATCCTAACAGAGCAATACCAATAACTCGGTTGATTGAAGCATTGCATTAGTTGCTTTGGGTATTTGGCTTTGCAATACAACTACTGAAGCATTGCACTAGTTTGAATGCTTGGAATATGGCAGTAGAGGAGTATTGCCGAAATTTTTCGCTTTCTCTGGTTGTTTCTTTTTCTTACCTGGAAACTTGTATGCTTTGACTTCTCCTCCCTGATCTGGGTGTTCCTAGTATTTAGTTACGTAATTACTAAATACTACTCCATTGGTCCTCAAAAACCAGGTGCATTTTGGAGAACTAAAAAGTAAGGATACATCGTTTATTACTTTAGTCTTTCAAATGAAATGTATTTTTCTTTACTCAATAAAGTAATTCCAACGCTGCTTATCAGACATTCATGCAGGAATTTTTTTGTCAAGTTTCCATGGGCTATAGGTAGGGGTTTATTCGAAATAAGAGGTATCATAGCCTCTAATCTCAATGGGGAAGCAGGCAAAACTAGATGGTAATGCCTCTGCGCACGTGCACCCTCCCCACCCCCTCCCCCCGGCCAAAAAAAAAGAAAAAAGAAAAAAGAGAAGGGGGCCTCAGGACTGGGATTGAAGCCAAGGAATGTTAAACATTTATCAATGCATAACATGAGGTACCAGCTGGAGTTTAGTTCATCTGTTTCAGGAATTCCTCTGCTTGAAGCAATTGGAATCTCTATTGTAGAGGAGTAGGCTGCTCCTAGTTGACAGAGAAATATGGTCCATATAAATTTATGTTGGTTTTCTTCACAATAGTCAGTTTTATTGGCAATTTCAGGAAACTTGACACAGAATGCACAGAAGCTAGATGCAGCATAATATGCAAGAAAAATAATGTTCTCCTTTGGTCATCTTAGTTTGAGTATTTTACAGTTCTTTGCTGGTCTGGTGCTAAACTTGATCCTTGGGTTGGTTTGGCTTGGTCTGATGTGTGACATTTTCCTCTGTGCTATGTTTGGAACTTACAGGTTCCGAAGCCGATCAATTTCTTTTTGGAGGCTCATACTGATGACAAGGGTGTAAAACAGATTCTTCGTCTGATACTGTCAAAGTTTGCGAGACGCCAGCCTGGCCGATCAGACAATGATTGGGCAAGTATGTGGCGTGATTTGCAGTGTTTGCAGGAAAAGGCCTTCCCCTTTTTGGACCTGGAGTATATGTTAATGGAGTTCTGTCGAGGGCTGCTCAAGGCTGGGAGATTTTCTCTGGCTAGAAACTACTTAAGAGGCACAGGTACAGTCAGTTTGGCAGCTGAGAAGGCAGAAAACCTTGTGATTCAAACCGCAAGAGAATATTTGTTCTCGGCTTCAAGTCTATCCTCGTCAGAGGTGAGTTCTATTAAAGCGTCGTAATTCGTGGTCAAGTAAATAATTGATTTGTGAGCCGTTGCGCTTCTCCTGTGTCTGGACTCCAGAGAGCCTTTGTTTTATACTTTTATGAGACAATGGTTTATGAGACTGATGACTTCGGATAATCTCTACTACATGGCATGACAGCCGCAGTGTCTTGCCAGTGGTATAACACTGACAGAGTCACACATAGCATTCCTTTTGCTAATCTGCTGTCTTGCTAGCAACATATCACTGTGCATCCTTCACCTTTTTCTGTACTATTATTTATATAACTTGCATCGATAAGATCGGTTGGCAGTTTGACAAACTGTAACATTGGAAGCATTTATATTCTCAGCCCTTTTATGTTTTGGCTGTTGAAGTCTGAATTATGTCATTTGATCTACTTCTGCTGCTGACTCATTCCTGATAAGCAAGTTCATTTCTTACATCTGTTTACACTTGCTACAAATTGTTCCAGATCTGGAAGGCGAAGGACTGTCTTGACCTCTTTCCCAGCAGCATAAATGTTAGATTGGAGGCGGATGTAATTGATGCACTGACAGTTAAACTGCCAAACCTAGGTGTCAATCTTTTGCCTATGCAATATAAGCAAATCAAGGATCCCATGGAAATTATCAAGATGGCTATTACTAGTCAGGCTGGAGCATATCTTAATGTTGATGAAATAATTGAAGTTGCCAAACTTCTTGGATTACGTTCTCAGGAAGAGATATCTGCTGTTCAAGAAGCTATAGCTAGAGAGGCTGCTGTTGCTGGTGATCTACAGTTGGCTTTTGATCTATGCCTCGTTTTGGCTAGAAAAGGCCACGGTCTTGTTTGGGATCTTTGTGCTGCAATAGCTAGGGGCCCTGCAATTGAGAACATGGACGTAAGTTCTAGAAAGAAGCTGCTAAGCTTTGCTTTGTGCCATTGCGATAATGAATCCATCGGTGACCTCCTACATGCCTGGAAAGATATAGATATGCAAGGCCAGTTAGAGTCCCTAATGGTGTTAAGTGGGACAACTCCGAAATTTACAGTTGAAGGATCTTCAATGATTTCACCTCCTGGAAACAATGATCAATCTAGGTTTGCTGTTGAATTTGCTGAAGGTCAAGAAAGTCATCTAAATAAAATTAAGGACATCCTTTCTAAAGTTGCCAAAGATCTTCCACTAGCAAATGGAACCAGTTGGGATGACTTCCTGAGAGAGCACACAAAAGTTCTATCTTTTGCTAATTTGCAGCTTCCATGGTTGGTTGAATTGAGTCACAAATTGGAACTTGGAAAGAAATTTTATCCTATTTCCACTTCGGGAAAGCAATGTGTGCCAGTGAGAGCCCAAGCTGTTATAACCATTTTGTCCTGGTTAGCTAGGAATGGATTTGCTCCGAGAGATGATCTAATCTCCTCTCTGGCTAAGTCAATTATGGAGCCACCAGCAACGGAGGAAGAGGATGTTATGGGTTGCTCATTCCTTCTAAATCTCACTGACGCTTTTCATGGGGTGGAAGTTATCGAAGAGGAGCTGAAAAGAAGGGAGGATTATCAGGAAACTTGTAGCATTATGAATGTCGGAATGACATACAGTTTACTGCACAACTCTGGAGCTGAGTGTAAAGATCCACTTCAGAGGAGAGATCTGCTGTTGAGAAAATTCCAGGAGAAGATTAGTTCAGGTGAATATCTTTCCTTTTTCAGGTCTAACTGCATAAAGCTATTTGTGCAGGCATTGTATTCTCTTGTTTAGAAATTAGAATGTACTTTCTAAACTTTGTCCTCTATCCTTTGTCTTGAAAATTTCTCCCCATCTTAGATGAACTGGATAAGGTTGACAAAGCACATTCCACATTTTGGAGGGGTTGGAAATTGAAACTAGAGGAGCAAAAGCGTGCTGCTGATCATACAAAAATGTTGGAAGAACTAATCCCTGGCGTTGATGCTGAGAGGTTTTTGTCTGAAGATCTGCACTACATGACAGACGTCGTTATGTCCTTCATTGAATCTGTGAAATATCGGAAGAATCCCATTTTGAGAGATCTACTGAAATTAGCTGATACGTATGGCTTGAATCGCAAGGAGGTGAAAGCTTTTGAATTTGTTAATTAGCTTATTTTGCCTTTCGAAATTTTATGTTTGCCTGGTATATATGTACTGAAGTTGGCTAAATTGTGTGGATAATTTGCGCCTTAAGGAAGATATGTCTTAGGATTTGAGTTTCTGGAGGTCTAGCAAGGATTCAAACTACAGTTTCGCTCGCGGCTATCACGTTCCATACTGCAGTTATTATGAGGTGGAACGAGGTTTGCCAAATTTCAAAACCTTTCCAATGGGGCCTTTTCGTCGCGGAACGGCCACATTTTGAATCCATGTAGGATTTGGGTTGTGGATATTAGGTTGCTAACTTTGTGCCCTCCCTTCGGCGTTTGACACTTCGCAGACGTTGATGTTGCTGGACATGCTAACTAGGCGATCTTACTAGTTTTGTTTGTTTGCTGCTTGCCAGTATTTCCTCATGTACTCCCTTCAATTGTCTAATGATATTTATGTCAAATGCTACTTCTTGTTATTGTCTAACGCTATCGTGTCTAATGCTGTGGAATACAAAAGGTTTTGATTTGTCAAGAAAAAGTTCAAAACTTTTTTTTTTTGGGTTGGTATTTGGGAATTTGTCTCTTTCTTTGAAGGGTTAAGACTACCTGCTTGTGGCTAGGTCTTAGCCTAGTTGTTAACACTGAGGTCCTGGTTACATTAGATCACAAGTTCGATTCCCCCCTCCCCTATTCTATTATAATTGTCTTCTACTACAATTTGCGGCTCCTTCAAACCAAAAAAAGGGGAAAAATGGCTGCCTCTGAATCTTCCTAGCCCCTAATAGCGATTAGCGTGTGACTAACACTAGCTGCTATTATAGTCACACACATGCGCACACACAGACACACACGTACATACACAGAGATATATATATGTATATATATGTGTGTGTGTGTGTGTGTGTGTGTGTGTGTGTATACATACATACATATATATATATGTGTATGTGTGTGTGTGTGTGTGTGTGTGTGTATATATATATATATATATATATACATACATACATACATATATATATATATATATATATATATATATATATATATTGTGTGTGTGTGGGTATATATATATATCTATATGTGTGTGTGTGTGTATGTATATATGTACATATGTATACGTATATGTATATGTATGTATATATGTATACGTATATGTATATGTATGTATATATGTATACGACTATGTATATGTGTGTGTGTGTGTATATATATGTATATATATGTGTATATATATATGTGTCTATGTATGTGTGTGTGCGCGTATATATATATATATATATATATATACATACATATATATATATAT
>JACYFF010031952.1:99234604-99272355 GCA_017589665.1 Selenicereus undatus | reverse complement strand
TATATATATACACAGACACACACACACATGTATGTATGCTGAATTCATCGAAACCATGGCCTACAAAAAATTGGTCAATTTTTTTCCCTTTTCTCTACCTAGAGCTGTTATGTTGATTGTTGCTTTGTTCTTCTGCAGGTCTTATTGAAGTTCCTTTCTTGTGTCCTAGTTTCTGATGATTGGAGCAATGAGGAAATAGCTGCTGAAATTTCAGAATTCGAAAGAGAAATACTAGATTATGCTTTGGAGACTATCAGGATCATAACTTCTGATGTGTGCACTGTGATTGATGGGTGCAACAAGGCTCGCCTTGCTTATATTTTTGCCCTGCTTTCGCACTGTTACTTTCATCTGGACACAAGAACAGAGTTGCCACCGTCAGCGACCCAAGATGCAGCAGATTCAACTCCAAAGTTAGGTCATGTCTACAAGGTCCTTGAGCAGGAATGCTTACGTATCTCCTTCATAAAAGATCTGAACTTCAAAAATATTGCTGATATACATACAGGAAGTCTGAATTTTGAACATTTCAATGATGAAGTCATTAAACATGTTAATGAATTCAGCGTCGAAGCATTGGCTGAAATGGTTCAAGCACTCTGTATTACGTGCACTGGTACAATTCCAGATGATCTTATATCATGGCAGGATGTGTATAGGCATCATGTTCAGACTGTATTGGAGAATCTAGAGAGCAGAGCCAGAAAAAGCCATCTCCAAGATCCTGAAAGCCTGCAAAGCTTGCTAAGTGAACTTGAGCAGACATATGATGTTTGCAGAAAGCATATTAGAATCCTGGAACATCAGTCTGCGTTGGTCGTCATGAAGCAGTATTTTACTGGAGTTATTCCTTGGCATGTTTTCAGAGTGACTATCCACAATGATCGCACATGGAAAGACTGCCTTATTGTGCTTCTGAACTTTTGGATGAGATTGATTGATGATATGCTGGAAATTGCTGATAGTTCAGAAGAGAAGTTTAGTGCCGCTAGTTTAATGGTTTGCCTAAAGGTTTTCTTGAAGCAGTTCATGGAGGACAAAGTTACTCTAGATCAAGGATGGGGCACTGTTTGTTATTATGCTAACCATAGCCAGTTAACTAATCCTGCTGCTCAAGATTTTTATTTCTGCAGAGCCATGGTCTTATCTGGCTGCGGGTTTGGCTCCATGGAGACATTATTTTCTGAAGTAATTTCGCAGTGTTCAATCTATCAAACTGCTGCCTCAGACACTAGTGGTGGAATTAGTTGTTGTCGTGGTATCTGTGACTTTTACCTAAATATACTAGAAAGTATTTTGTCCAGCTTAGTTCATGATTCCAGTGAACAGCAGAGTTTGTGCAACTTCTTATCTTCTTTGAGTAGATCAGAAGGTGATTTGGAAGTCCTGAAAAGGGTTCGAACTGCTGTTTGGGAAAGAATGGCCAAGTTTTCAGATGACCTGCAGCTGCCAAGTAATGTTCGAGTATATACTCTGGAGGTGATGCAATCCATATTGGGAAATGTGAAGGTGTCAACAGTGCAGGATGAAAACACTATTCCTTGGGAAGAATGGACTTGCCCGGGTAAGTACATGAAGCTTACAGCAGATGGAGATGGTCCTAATCAATCAGATGCTTCTAGTAGATTTAAGAATACTCTGGTTGCCCTGAAAACAACCAAACTTGCGTCTTCAATTTCTGCCAACTTGGAAATCACCGCAGATGATCTTCGGTCAGTTGATTCTGCAGTATCTTGCTTCTTGAAATTGTGTGAAGCGGCTGATATGCAGTCACACATTGACGCTCTGTTGGGCATATTGAGGGAGTGGGAAAGCCTCTTTATGTTGGAAAAAACTGAAGAAGGTTCTGCAGAATCATCAAAGGAACTTGAGATGGGTGTCACTTGGAGTGATGATTGGGATGAGGGATGGGAAAGCTTTCATGATGAGGAACCGGTTCAGGAAGAGAAGAGTGAATCATCTCGGTGTATCCATCCTTTGCACACATGTTGGATGGAGATCCTAAAGAAACTCATTATGCTGTCCCATTTCAGTGAGCTGGTGAGATTAATTGATCAATCCTTGGAAAGGCCTGCTGTGATATTGATTGATGAGGATGGTGCCCACAACTTGAGCCAGATGTTGATTGGCTCTGATTGCTTCATGGCTCTAAAAATAACATTGTTGCTTCCGTATGAAGCCGTACATCTGGAATGTTTAGATGCGGTTGAAGAGAAGCTTAAACAAGGTGGTTTCCCAGGGAATACTGATGACAAAGGCTTCTTAGTTCTTATTTTGTCATCAGGGATTATTTCCAAAATCATGTCTAAATCATCTTATGGAGCTACATTCTCTTATCTTTGTTATTTAGTGGGGAACTTTTCACGCGAATACCAGGAGGCGCAGCTATCAAGGATAACTCAGACTTCGAGAGATGATAAAGAGGCCGAAGGGTGGCACCTCACTTTCAGAAGAATACTATTCCCAGATTTTGTGTCAGAGCTGGTGAAGGCTGATCAGCAGATTTTGGCAGGATTTCTTGTCGCCAAATTTATGCACACGAACCCTTCTCTTAGCCTGGTCAATGTTACCGAAGCTGGCCTCAGGAGATACTTAGGAAAGCACCTTCAGGAATTAGAAGCTCATAACACCTCTGCTGAAGCAAGAAACCCAGAGATCCTACAGAACACACTTTCTAGCTTGGAAGTCAAGTTGAAGAGCTCGATCCAGTCTGCATTAACGTTGCTTCCAAGTAGCCTGTAATTTGTCATGAACCTGTCTGTCTTGATCGTATACCTGTGAAGAGTTCCTGATGCTACAAATATTATTTAGACTCCACCAAATACATGTCCGAATTTTCAAGCGCCATACTGCAGTCTAGGTGTTAAATTATTGAAGTGCCCGTATCCATGCAATTCAGAGAGTTTTGGTTTTCTAGCACAGATCAGTACTTGAGGTTTAGGAGTCCCGTATGACTATTGTAGTTCTCGTTCATTATAGGAGCCACCTGCCCCCGCTTTTTCATCCTTCTTTTAGTTTGGGGTAAATGATGTAATGCTTGTACATTAGATATCTTTTTCTATGCCAAATACACATTGGAATTTAGAACGATTTTACCAGCAGATTCTGCTGTTGTAATTTGGAGCGGCTTTACTAGCAGCCTCGGCTGTTGTTTGTTGAGCATTGAACGGAATTACGAGAACTTGGATATAAATTTCTTCTAACAAATTACAGGTCCTGATGTTTGAACACATGTTACGATCCTCACAGTGCAACTTACAGATACAATTTCAGCCTAAACCTTCATCAAACCAATTGATCCTCTTGTCCTCCTACAAGTTCAGATACTATGGTTGTCGGCACACTAAGCTATATCAACTCGTATGCCTACCCAGCGTGTGCTTAAAATAAATATATATATTTTTTGGTTTCTGCTTTATCACAGTCGAGCTACTATTGACCTATAAACACACACTATCTCCACAGATTTTCTCCATTCATAAAAGTCAAACCCAAAGGAATAAGTGTCAAACAATTTGAACTAATTTGTGTCATCAAATAAATATTCAAATCCTATGATTTTCGGCCCACGAAGTTCCATCAACTCTTATATCTACTAGTACTAAAAATAAGAGGGTTCGTAACACTAGAACTTTAGTCAGACAACAAAAATTAGCTTGGTAAACTTAGGGTGTAAACAGAACAGAATACGGAGCACAAGGCAATGCGAGCACTCTGAATTAAGCACTTCTATCCAATTCAATGGCTAGAATCTTTGGTATCATTTCAGTACTTGCCTAATCGATCAAAAATTGATTCCTTGAGACTCAGTGCGGGTCCAGATCAACTAAAAAGTGTTACGGTGACTAAAAACATCAGAAAACACAATGTAAAGCGTGCAATTGCACACTCAACAAAATATTAACCAAAAAAGAATGTTAATGTAAAATGATAATCTAAGTACCAAAAACAAAATAAGCAGAAATGACAGAAAAACTGATCTTCAGGCCACAAATTCATTTGTGAGCAGCGAGGTGTAGGCTGAACTCCATAGATGCTTCTGCAATGTTGTTCATACAGGCATCTGCAATGTTTGTCCAGGTCATGGAACTCATACGTATGCTTTCCTTCGTGTTCCTTTATGTTGACAATAACTTCTGCACATTTCTGCAATATACAGTTTAACTTAGGCCTTTAGGGGGGAAAATGACGCCTACAGGGGTGGTTCAGAGACATCATGATTGAATCAACAAGGTCTTACCGAGAATAGGAGAATCAGCCTTATCATGCAGCTTGAAATGGATTTTACACGTAATTTTTCAGGCTTTTTCCTAGATGCTGCTCAGATGTTCAAACGCTCAGCTTCAGGATCCACGCCCTTGTGTCCGTAAACTTCTATCTCTGTCAAGAATCATATACCACAGTTGTAATTATTGCCAATACTTCAGAGTTCAGACAACAGTATCAAATGATTATTCTGTGCAACTACAAGTATCATAAACCTGATAAGAATTCTTAGCACACTTACTTTTTGGAAAAGTAACACATCAATTCAAATATTTTGAGCATGCATTTCACTTACTAGCAATCACCATCAGTCGCCTCTGTAATGCACACGCCGCGAAGAGGAAGATTGAGCACATTCCAAACATGATAGTGATGGGAAATGCATTGACCTTAGGCATTGACCAAAAAAAGAGAATAACAGTGAGAAACAAAGGTGGCAAACTAAGAGCAGAATAACATCAAAGATTCATCAAAACAGATAATGGGACGAAAAATACCATCATGAAACTAAGGGTTTCAAGTTGCATACATTATACAGAACAACGCAAACAAAGATATTGAGAGGCATCCTGAAGAAGTTCATGATGGTACTCCTAGCCTCCTCTGGAACATATTGGGACCTCATCTTCATCATGGATGGCCAGAATATCCCTACACAAGCCTCAAAAGTACAGAAGCCAAGAAACAGGATGCAACCTGAAAATGAAACCCCGCCAGCCTTGAAATTGGTGGGCACTACGAAGAACTATTCCAATGATAGAAGTCAGAAATAATCAGATATCTAATCTAATTTGGGAATAGAAATGAAGCTGTAACTTACATTTGTCACAATTGGTAGCAGAAGAGAGGCACTAGAAATAGAAAAAACGCCTTGCATATAGCTTTCAACTGTGGGAGATGAACGAGCCAGAAGCCGGGATGCAACTGAGCTGCCCAACATTGAAGCCAACATGAAAGTCGCAAAAATAAACCCGTGTGGAATATCCTCATCATGTGGGCTCAATGCAGGTGTCCATAGGAATACAAAGGTATACATTGAACCCTCAAACAATGACTGGATGGCTCCAAGTAAAGCTATCTTTTCATCTGACCAATGTAAATAAGCAAAGTTTGCAAACCAAACCAAACAAAAGGACTGAAAGGGAGAGAAAGAAAGGAGACAGTAAGTAAAAAGGATATGTTTTCTACAGTTCCTTCTGTTCACATATCATTCAAATCTCATCAAGCAACGATAAATACCATTGCGCATTAGCAGTTATATTATTCAAGAAATGTGGACAAATGTCCAACCTAGAACATGGGATTTACTCACCAGAAGCAATAGCTATAGCCGCAGCCTTGAATTGCGAAAGCAAACCCTTGTTCTCTGAAGGGTCTCCGTAATTCTCAGTCCATGATGATAGAATGATGGCCATGCCTATGGCAAGAATACTTGCTGCAGCATCAAAAGGTGCTACAGGCCCAAGCCCAAAGGTATCAACCAGTAGATTTCCAACCAATCCAGAAAGAATAGCAACGAGACCATTGCCAAGGAAAATCGCCTTAGAGAAGGCAACAGAAAGCCATTGTTGCTCAAAGCCCCTCTGCATGGATCAAAAAAGAAAGAAAGCCGAAAGTCAACCGAAATGACCCTCTAAGAGATAAAAGATTCATATGCTAAGGTCCAAACAAGACCAAGATAAAGCAGACAGATCACATGCTGTCTCAAACAAAAGGATCACATGCTGTAAATCTAGAAACTACAACTAGCAACAAATTTTAAGGTGATGAATGTTCCTGATGCAGGCTCTATAAACAAAACATCTATCGGATAGCATTATTGGGCAGATGAGTACGTCTGATGCAATGGAGATGGAAGCACAAACCTTCCATCTGCAAGGAGATTTTTTTCATTTTGGGGCGGGGGAAACACAAATACCAATGAAATAATACGCACAATTTCAACCCTGGTCCTTTATTCTATATTTTCAAATCAGAGCATGACATACAGATATAACAATTATTCTTATATCTCTACAAATGAATATTGATAATTGACATGGATGACAAACTAAAATCCTGGTCATTTTCATAAACCCAGATGACCGTAATAGGAAAGTGACAATTACAGTGTTCATTGGCAGACTCCTCACAGTAAGAAATGGCCTGCTCAATAAATCTTTTGATTTATCTGCTCTTACTGACTCTTTCCACATTTCAAACACAGCGTACACCATAGTTTCTCCATGTCACACTGGGAGGCAGTGGTGGACTGGTGGTGCTGTATGTGCCAAAGTTTGTGTTGACAACTTCTGATTGTCAAAAGTAGATCCAACTGGTCCATTCATGTTGCCAAATCTTATTTTCATGAGAAAAGGGCTCAACTTAAAACTTAAAGGGAACCATCGGGGCAGGCACAGAAGGCTTCTAACCATCAACACCTAGCTTTCAGTTTCATCTAGTATGTACATTTATATGATCCAAAAATTTGAAACTAACATATCATCTCCATGGCACTTGGTCCTGGTGGACATGGAGGTGGAGTTGGAGATGGCATCTGTGTCACAAGACTCACAACTAAGACTATCCCATTAGTCCCTTTTCTAAGGAGAAAGAATTGTCTTCCTAGTAGCTCTATAGCATACAACACATTTCCAACAAATACTATTTCAAGTAACATTTATGATGTTACATGCAGTACATATCTCACACGCAAGCAAGTTATCCACACATTCAGGTCAGACACGAGCAGGTTATTCACATTTCACGAGACCTTTGCACTCATACGCAATTTACATACACATGTACAGGTTATGTTCATAAGCAGGTAGGTTAAATTCATATGCAGCTTGGGTATATGCAGATTATATACATGGTACATTCAGCATAAACAATTATATACTGACCTTGTTGTGCTCCGCAACCAGCCATGACTCAAATGCAGAGAACAAAAGAGAAGTGGAGATGCCCCCAAGCACTCGACCCAACATTAGAACTTTATATTCAGGAGAATGCTTGGTGATGCAACTCAGGATGTAGACTATACAATAGGTCACACAAGCCCTCTTCCGGCCCCTGGAATTAATGCAACTGAGTTCAACCAGAAAAAGAAAGCATAGAACATTCATGAGTATCATTAAGTTAGCACAAGGAAGCATTACTGTTTGTCCGCAAGGGACCCAACGATTGTTCCAAACAGCATGGAGGATCCAAAACCAGCAATGAACAGCTGCCCTATTTCCCCTTTGCCAAAACCATATGTTCTGTAGAGGTAGTACACATATGGACCCTGCAGCCAGTCACCAGCTGTTCCCACAAAAATAAGTCCATCAATAAAATATCGTCCATATTTTCAATTTTGTAGAAATTTATCAAAAGAATTTTTTAGGAAATATTAAAATTGGCTTAGCTGACCCTAGTGTGAACCAGTATTATATTTTGTCCAACTTATCATACGTAATTTACTGCTAAATAGTGGTAACAAGTGTTGATTGCTGAATATTAGGATATTATAACTAGTAAATATGAGTACGTGATGATGCATGCTAATCGGTGTTGATCAATGCTCAATGATATTGACTGCTAATCAGTGTACTAATGATAACTTCAAAAAAAACAAGCCTAATTCACATCCATGCTATCTACTATACATGTCAACATCTGGGACAAGCAAACAAAAAAGGTTAGTAAGACATTGTACTAAATGTAACAGCCTGAGTGACTAATGTGCATGATGTAACAGGCGTTATTGGCCTTGAAAATTGAGTTCTTCCAAACGTGGGTCGTGATCACTTCAGAAACATAGACCAACGCTATATTTGCATCGTATATGGGCCTTGATGGCTCCATGCTTCACTGTTTACGTTCACATTTCCTTCATTATCAGCTAAGTAATTAAAGTGCCATTCTCTTGGACCATGAAGGGCAAAAATGCAAACTCTTTTCTGTTGAGAAAAACAACGCAAACTGAAAGTCTGATACACTATGAAAGTGTGATTTCTAGCGACCAATAATACCATATCTTTCTAGCAAAATTTAGCCCCAAAAACAGCTCAAATTGCGGCGAATTTCAACCATTACAACAATTATTTACCGGGATCAAATCAAATAATATAAAAAAAACGATGGCATTTGAAAAACAGCAAGAATTCCCTTTTTTTTTCCGAAATTAAACAAAAGCAGAGTTAGATTTGCATTGCAAGGAGGAGGATTTTAGGGTTGAATGTAGGTACCCATCATGAGAGAGTAAACGAGAAGATAATTGTTCTTGAAAGAATTGAAGGCAGGGGAGGTGTTGATGCGATCCTTGTTGGTCTTGCTGAGCTCCAGAACAAGCACCACCATTGTTAGGGTTCCGAACGCGACGTAGTATAACATCTCCATCTTCGTCCCCTTCGATCAATTCCAGCTTCACCGAATCACTGTCCACGCTTAGGAGAGAGAAAGAACCTGCCTCTGTTCCATTTGTAGTAGCTCTTCCCCATCCGGGGTGGGTGAATATATATATATATATATATATATATATATATATATATATATAAAAGATCCGGCAAATGGGACATTTGGTGCGAGTATGAGTTGGGTCATGTTTCGGGTTAAGTGACGTTCGGGTTGGATCGACTTCGGATCAATTAATTTTTGATCCAATAAACTTGTCATGCAAAATAAGCAACTTTGTAGAAAATTTCGGATCAGGAATAGTTGGGTTCGAGTCAATTCGAGCTTTGAGTCTACTTTTAGGTGAGTTTATTTTAAATGTTAGGTCGGATATAGGTCTAAGTCGTTCAGTTCGAATTTTAGGTGTCGGGTCAATTTTGCTAGGTGTGTGTGTGTGTGTGTGTGTATATATATATATATATATATATATATATATATATATATATATGTGTGTATATATATATATATATATATATATATATATATATATAGATAGATAGATAGATATATAGTTTTCTTCGATCATTCTAAATACATTAACAAAATGAATATATAGTGAATTTTTTTTTGGAAGGGACACCAAAATTATATTAATATAATTTGCGCGATTAAATAAAAAATTATCATCATGAAAAAAAAAGATTTTAATGATAAAATAAAAATGAAAAACCCATAAAGTACCTTCATTATACTGTTTTTCAATGTAAATATAATTTCTGTTTTTTTTTTGTTTTCCAACCAGTTCAGATAATCAACCTTATTCCATTGAATTTCCTGTTCTCCTATTTGTTAAATTATTATTCTTTATTGTATTTAATTTTATTTCTGTACAAATGTTAGGGCAAAAAGTACAATCCCAGTTCCCAAGTCTGTGAGGATGAAAGTGAGTATCCTAATTTAAAGAGCTGATTAGTTGCCAAATTAGCATCCCAAATATATGTTTGATGATGACTTGTGAATAATTTCGAATACCATTTTTTAATATCTTTTACAACAGTCGATATTGGTCAAGGCACGACAATTTAATAATTAAATGTTTGATTACCATCTTGTAATTATCAACACTCATTCACTATCATAATGTGAGAAAAATCAAAACAAAGTGCAAATCTGTGAATGGAGGATTCGAGACTTTAAAAAAAAATAAAAATTAGAGGATCCAAGACCCAAAAAAAAAAAGGTGACTGTAGTGGAAAAAATAGAACCAAAAAGAGCGAGAGAGTCGAGACGAATGAGAGGGGGGAAATAAAGCGTCTTTTTTTTTGGCAGAATTTAAATTCAACTTTTTTTGGAAACCTAAAACCGATTCCTTTTTTAGATTTTTTCTAAAGATAATATTTTCTCGCTAAAATAATTGGAAATAAAAATAGTATATTTACCATCTAATCACCAAGGTAGGCTTCAAAATAACTCAATAAAATTAAAATCCTACTACAAGACAGGCATGGGGGGATGAGGATATATCCAGAGGGGATCACATCTACTAGAAGATGAAAGGACCACCACAAATCAAATTGATTCGCAACCAAAATATCCTCACCAAGCCATCAAATGGTTCACCACTTGAAAGTTGAAACCAGTCACCAACTCATTCTCTATCAGGCATAATCAGATAACTCATCCTCATTCCTCAATCAAGTATGATCATATAACTGCAATTTCAAACCCAGAAGGTAGCTTCAGCCATACAGTTTTACCTGTAGTTATAATAATCCTCATTTTTGAAGAACCAAACTCAAGAAAAATGGCCACTTTCAGCTCAATTACCCAATACCAATCAATCTCATCTTCATTGCATCAGAAAATTCACGAATCAAGCATTTTTTACCCCTCAAAATCTGCTCAAGAACACAGCTCTTCATGCTCCTTGGTGGTTAGCTCGGCGAGGATTCAGAGCAGGAGGTTAAATTGCCGCTCCATGCCAATGAGATTAAGCATCAGAAATGCAGCAACTAAGCCTGCAAAATCACCAGGTACTTGAAGCTTCTTCAGAACAGTTCAGAGAAAGAACAAAAAAATTAGGCAGTTATGCTTGCAGAGGCAAGGTTGTCTATATTTGGTTAGACCTTGTGAAAGCAAGACTCACATTAGGAGTTGTTGTTGTGTTTCTAGCTGATGTAGCAAGGACTCGGTGACTTACCTGAATGCTTTTCTGAAACTGATTTTGTGGTGTCTTTCTTATGGAGGAATCAGCTGAAGAAGAGTGGAAGGTGAAGCGCGAAGTTCTGCTCCAGAAAAGGGTATGCTGCCTCGCCCCCAGTTCTCTTATCTTCTGGCTTGCTGCCTTCAATAGTTGCAGTTTTCAGAAGGGTGAAGATTCAATGTCTCAGAATTACACTGAAGTCCTAAAATTCAATGAGAATCCATCCTCGAAGAGATTGTTTTGCTGCTAACCCATACATCAGTATACAATTATCACAAGACAATGACTATTAACTTATGGCGGAGAGGCTTAGGCTATCATAACTGCTCGAACACCCCATGATCTGTGTTCTAGTTCTGTGTGGATATGGACAAGCCTAAAATATGTGAGCCGGATAATCATATTGAAACTCAGGCAATAAACCTGGAGAATACTCCAGACCATTTTGGTCGGGCATCGGAGATTCACTCTTTTCAAGCAGTGCTGGACGCAAACGTCTCCACAGCTTGGAATAACAATGCTAGTCAAGCAGTTAAGGAAACGATAAAAAAAGAAGAAGGGATTTATATAAAAGAACTAGAACAATTAAAGAAATTTGTTCTCTGCAGTCCATGAAGCCCAAAGGCACAGCTCCGTGGTTACACAAATCCAAGAATATAGTAAAAAGATTGGTCAAGAGAGGCCTTTGAGAAATTCTCACCAAACAGGAAATGAGAGTCATGCTCAAATTATGATCCCTTTTGCAGGTGAGAAGTGTGGAAGTGAAAGAAGCCTTGCGCCTCTTGAATGAGAATAACTTCGTGATGCTTGATGTCCGCCCAGAGGCAGAGTTTAAAGAGGTTAGCATGCTAAACTCATCATACTATCCTTACCTTAATGAATGCTGTATACCAAAACTTAGGCGACAATAAACAGAACATAACCATGCACTGGGGAAATGAATGACTAATGAGTACAAATTCCTGAAGCAATCTTACATTTTCAATTCTTGTGAATAGGGCCATGCACCTGGCGCCATTAATGTGCAGATTTACAGGCTTATAAAGGAGTGGACAGCGTGGGACATTGCTAGGCGAGCTGCATTCGCATTTTTTGGCATCTTTTCTGGCACAGAAGAAAACCCCAACTTCTTGCCAGGTACTATTGTGTAGAACAGCAGCTTTCACAATTAAATGCACACCACACCAGAACATACTAATTATCTTTTACTCCGGCAGAGGTTGAATCGAAAATAGACAAGAATGCAAAGATTATAGTGGCCTGCTCAGCGGGGGGCACAATGAGACCTTCCCCAAATCTTCCTGAAGGCCAACAGTCAAGGTACATAGAATATCTCCGAAACCCCCCCCCCCCTCTCAATTGAGACAAAATCTAACACTTAAGTTATTTCACAAGTATCTCTGAGAAGAGCATGCTCAGAATTCAAAGAACCTTCTCACATATCATAAACAGGTAGGCTAATGAAAACAGGACAGTAATTTCCACCTATGTAGTGTAGTTCCAGCAGTTTACAGCAGTTCTCAGGAGTCAGGACTTAAAGCACAGTTCCTCCTTAGACATGACTCCCAATTTCTAATTTTCATCACAAAAGGGGACCTGGTCATGAATACAAAACAATATATTATACTTTACCATCGACCAAGTCTCCTTAATTCAATATCTATCCAACGTAAGGTGCTTGCATTTTCTGAAACTGAACATTGATTTTCAATTGAACATTAAAATGAAAAAAGAGTCACTTCGAAGGAAGAAACGATCTTCTAGTTCATGCCATATACCTTTTTGTTTGTTTTTCCAGTGAACTACTACATTAAATTCTGACACACATTGGCATCAAAACCTTAATATCCAGGTCGTTGATAGCAGCCTACTTGCTGGTGCTCAACGGATACACGAATGTTTTCCATCTTGATGGAGGTCTTTACAATTGGCTTAAGGAAGGATTACCAGTTGTTACAGAAGAATGAATTTCCAGGTCACAATGAGAATTGTTCAAGCATTAGGTTATTATGGACACTAAATTTTGTACCTGTGGTCCTGTCCAGAGCATAATGAATATGCTTCATCTAGAGTTTGAGTTCATACTTACACTCTTACACTATGCTTTCTTATCTACTGTAACAACTGAGAAATTTGCATTCTGCATCGAATGCTACTTGATGAGCAACATGAAAAAAACAAAAAACTGTGTAAAGAATTTCAAATTTTCCATAGCATCAGAGACGTCAAATGACAAGGCCAGCAAGGAATCTGCCTCAGAAATTAGAAACACATAAAGTGAAGGACAGAAATAAATGTAATTATCAAATATAACATATCAAACATTTTATCTACCCGTGCTTTGTTTACTGAGCTCTCTGCCCCAGGGTGGAACCTCAAGAACTCCTCTCACCTTATCTTCTCTTCTACCATGACAAGGGCTCACCGATAGTTGATAATTCCACAAATTCATTTCCAAAATGAATTTTAAAAAAAAACTGATGTCATCTGATGAAACATCAAATTGTGAAAGATTTAGTCATACATATAACATAACCCATTGCTCATACAATATGACTGCCTATTGGCTTTTGATAAAATGGAATAACACAAACAAAAATAGTATTTCTTAGCATTAGATAACTGAATTTCAGGACTTACAAGTATATTCACTCCAATTTCTAGCAAAATGTTCATTAGAAGATATATATACATCTCGAAACTGGTGAACATTCATCAATGTGTTCTAAAAACTCCAAGTCTGAAATTGAAGCACTGAAGCACCCATATATCTGACGCACATTTCCTTCTAAAGTTGACTGAATATTCTGCTGATTGATTATAACACTCAGAAATCAAACACTCACTATGCTAAAGAGAGTGGTGTATACAGGGAAACTGAGTGCACCCACTTCCTTCAGCGCTCGATTTTCCCTCCTCTTTGGCACTGAGGGTTCAGAAAAGTCCACAGATGTTGAAACTTGAAACTACAAGAAATCAGCATTTTTGCAACAATTTCCTCCTTTATGCTTTCAAAGAAGCTCTTGCCATCTCAAGAGCACCCTCATAAGTCTGATTCCCACCAATGAAGCCACTCACGTGGACAAATACACAACCAGGGATTCCGGCTATCACAGAAAGTTCTTTTCCCTCCAAACCCCTCCAATGACTAGGCAAGGGTTTCCGACTTTCAAATTTATCTGGCCCAATAGGTACTGCCTGCACTCGCCAAGAAGTTCTTCTATCATCCTGTACACAACAGATGTTGTGAAAAGCAAATAAGCACAAAACATGCCACACAAGATTCTTGAATGGAATCAAAATCGCATAAGATGCATCCAAGATAAGAGTTGGTGAGATATCCAACCAGCCAAAGAACAGGGTAAAAAGTTGCATAGAGGCACTAAAATTGATGCAGTAGTACCTGAGATATACAACCAAATGAAATCATTACCTCATAGATCACGTATTTGATGGAAGGTTCAACCTTCATCGCCTCCTCAAGCTCAAATATATGAAACTTCCACTGCTTAGAAAGGGAACAGAAATTGCAACTCTTAGGAAAAGGGAAAAGAACAAGATCACAGCTCAGCAAAAGAAGAAAGCAACTCCTTGAATCTCCCTACCCCCTACCCACCAACAAAAGGGATAAATAATTTTATATTTGACAATCTAGATGAAAAAAGGGTAGCAAACTCTATTTTTTAATTTTACAATTGCCCATATTGTTCAGATTTCGGAACTCGTGCTTTTTAAATGAAAATTTGAAGTCAGTCCCTACAAAGAACAATTCAAATAGAAGATGAAAAGGAGCAAAAAAAATTTTGACAGACAAAAAGCCTAGTAACTTATCACAGAAATGACAAACACACTTTTTTTTGGGGGGGGGGGGGAGGTTGTTGGAGCATAGAACTGGCAAATCCCAAAGTTCAATCGTAAAAGCAAAGAATTATAAACTATTTGGAAACAGTAAACACACGCAACATCCCTCACTTACAGGACATGACTTCCTGAGAACCATGATTTCTCCACTAGAATCGATGTTGTGCCTTCCGGCAAGGCATTCCATAACAATTGATCGAGCAGGCAACCATGACTTCGCATGAAAATGAATGGTCTGTTACAGAAATTTTCAGCATAAAATAACTGCAGGAACAATTATGCTACTTTCATTGACGTAATTGATGCATCCAACAATAGAGATCTCCAAGAGAAAAGTGACAATAGAAAAAAGGTAATTTAACGCAAGCTCTAAAGGTTTACCTCCAAGAACTCATTCCCAGCTAATGTCATCGCCTTTTGAAAGGCGGCATCTTCTCTCTCAGCTGATTGATCAGGATCTGTCCAGTCAAGATTCAATCTTCCAACTCTTGAGGACAAGTATGTGTTGATGACGTACTTTGGTGATAGGTTCGTGTCATATTGATTGATTCCATTGTCTGCAGCATCAATTGCCTATCACAAAGGAAATTTCCAATATGTGAAATCAATAAATATATCCACAGGAGTGAACAGGGCATATGCACAAACATGAAGTGGACGCCCCCGCGCCCCCAAAAAACAAAAACCAAGAAAAAAAATTGTGAAGAAAAGGGTAAACAGAATGATCCTAAATTTGGTCATCTGATTATCTGAGTTAGACAAACAAAAAATTATCTGGGAAACTCTTTCACACATCAATGGCCATTTGATTTCATCAAAGAAAAGTAGCACTGTAGAATATGATTATCATTAAATCCAAGGGAACAGCAGCCCCAGATGATGAAATACAGTTGGGGTAAATAAATTAGTAGGGCATGCGAGGAAAAACTTGACAGCAGCTCGACAAACAGCTTTACGAGTTTAAATACCTGAATAAAATTCTTGTAGACAGCCAGAAACAAGCTATGAATATGCGGGTGTCGTTGATCAAGTTGAAGCTCTCTTGCAATGATCCCCATCCCATAATGCTGGAGGGGGAATGAAAAACATACATTATTGGGAAGATTCAATTACACACTGGAACCACAAAAATTGAGTTTAAATTCAAATTTTAAGCAAAAAATAACATTGTTAGCATTTCTACTGGAACACAAACATATTGATAATTGATGGGCAGCTTAAACACTGAACTCAAAGGGACAAAAGATCCCATAGCCAATGAATGAATCAATGAACCACACAAAATATATGAATTCCTTCTTTTTGTTTTTTCTTAACAAGCAAGCAAGCAGGTCCAGGATAAAGAGGGAAATTCAAATAGGACATTTTGTCGAGCACCTTGTAGACAAGACCGGCACTGCTAAGCTTTGTGCCAAACCCATGACCAAAAACCTCATCAAACCCCTTCTGGTGATGATCATATCGATCACGGCTCGGATCATAAACTCCTCCAACATCCAGCACAGCATCCAGAGAATCCAACACCTACCCATTTCACAAAATTAAGCAAACAACATCAAAACAGAGGGAGAGAGAGAGAGAGAGAGGCGAAGAAAAAAAAGTAAAAAAGATGAACAAGAAGAATCAGACCTGGGGATCTCGGGTACGAATGACATGGGAATCGGCGAATTTAGGGGTAAGGCGAAGGAGGAAGCAGCCCAGAGCCTCATCGCAGTGGAAGCTACCGTTGTGGGTCCCAATTCGGGCGATGGAGGTGAAACAACGAGGAGCAGAAGGCTTGTACGACGTCGTGTTGAATGAGGAAAGGATGGGTTTATGGGATTGGGGTTGGAGATGGAGAAGCTTCAGCTGGGAACTCCTCCATATTCGCAGAGTCGCCATTGTTAATAGATGCAATCATGCAACAGCCGGCAGTGTTTAAACAAGGCGGGAGAGACAAAATTAGCGAGTCTACACTTACAACTACTGATAATTTTTAGTGAGTGTGTGTTAGCTCATCATCATCGTAATTGATTTAAATAATTAAAAGGTTGCAATGCCGGGAGACACGCACAGACGTTCTCCCCCGCATGCAACTCCTGTCCCTATTTTCTCATTTCGTGACATATGGCAACAATGGCGCCCGCGTTCCCCCTTTTCACGCTGGCTGCTAGTGCTCTAAGAGTTGTTATTAGATAAGTGAGTTCAAAGTTCGTCTATTGGCCTTTGTATCTCATTCATACTAACAAAAATATAAATTCATCGCTGCAAATTTGGATTATGTACGCCGTTAATACTCTGCTTTTGGGGGGAAGTGCTAGCTACTATTAAGCGTTCAAATCAAGGGTTAAACGAGTCAATAAAGAGATCTACATAAACTGAATTGATAGCGTATTATCTACCAAAATGGGTTTTTACATATTCATTGGTAGTAAGATCTGGAAATTGTATATAATGGTGTCGACTTTTAAGTTATGATAATAATAATTAATTTTCATGTATGTCGATATCAAAGTTTTGCTAAAACTCTTAACAATTTTTACGGCCAATGGTGTCTTTTGTCTTTTGACACCATTACTATGAATCTACACTGTGGACACCAATACACCATTAGCATGAGTGTAGATTCGCCACATTACTAAAAGTGTAGATTCGCTGTTGTTCATTTGTAAACAGAGATAATAACCGATCAAAGCTTGCATGCTCTCGTTATCCATGGCTATATATTTTTCATGCATGTATTTATCATATATTACTTTTTTAAAATATATTTGCTGATATGACCATTAGAAGCATATTCATGTTCATATAAGTCATGAAGCCAAACATGTTACTATGTTTGATTGATTCGACTCGACTGGGATCAACTCAGTACAAGCTCATAGAGGCCTAAACAATCTAACAAATGACAAGCATTATGAGGCATAGTTACAATAGTACCATACGCCCTCAAAATCAAGAGAAAAATACTTCTTGTATAGTGTATGCAACTAAGGATTCCTGTTTACACTCAGTACAAGTACTAACAAGAAATATGCGATACACATGCGGTAGCATATGACATGGCATTACAAATATAACAAAGGATAAGCTCACTTCCTGAAAGCAATGCCGACTTCAAGGCTATAACATCAAGGCTATTGAATCATTCACTCTGCATGTTATGGGCCAGAACATCGAGGCTTTTGAATCATTCACTCTTCTATGTTACATATGTCGATGAACTTCTGGACAGCGTTGTGATACTGTGTGCCCTGCCATAATTCCAAGGCCCGTGAAGAAACTTAAGCTGGAAATTTACGGAAGCACATAATGCTTGTTTTAGCATTGTATATAAGAGCTGTCAACAGATTGTTCCAGGTCAGGTTCACGATGGGTTGGTTTTAGATTAGGCCATTTCAGGTTCAGCCCGTCAGCAGGTTTGGCTATTGGTCAGTCCTAAACTTGTTAAGAAAATGCAAATAATACTGCTCAAGTAATTCTAGGTTTGTTCCATTTTGGTTATGTCAGATCATACTAATCAGGGTTGATGACATGGTGTGGCACAGAACCAATAGCCAGCAGCTGGGACTCAAGGCATGATGTCAAAATTCTTCTCAATTTTCTTCCAAGACAACAATTCATTCTCGACAGAGCCATAGCCAGAATGAATTCACGACAATAAAACCTCACATAGAGCAGAGAAGCAAAAGAAATACCTCCCAATACAGCTTCTTGCAGTCCATGCATTGCCAGAACTCTCGATCCTTGTTAAACAGACAATTTGGAGGGATCTTTTGGAACCCTTTGGCTGCTTCAATTGCTTCTGCTGTTGTCAGTGGCTTTTGTATAAACTTGCCATTGCATTTAGTGCACCTTGACATTAACTGATCCTGAGAGATTTTCAGCTGGAATGTTTCAAGGACCTGCAAATAACACCTCGAATTCAGCCTTTACTCATGTACAATTACTGCTAATACCAGCGAACAGGTCATTTAGTTCAGGTTACTTTCCGGTTACTAAGGTCAAGATAATTGTAATTTGCACATTAAGGGCTTACATCTAGTTTAGGTCAGCCACACGAACTGGTTCAGCAAGTTTGTCTCGACAATATAGTCAATACCAGTCAGGGAACAGCAGGTAAGATCTATTGGAGTTTTGCATTGAAATCAGGCTGTCCAATTTCTGGTCCAGACTCCTGGATCAGGACCAATTTCACGCGGTGCAGGTAGTGTAATAAGGACAAGTCTGCTTCACTAGGTGTGACCATCACAACAACATTGTGTAGCGCATATAATATTTCACAATTTTCTTCCTGACAGCCAATATGTCCTAATTGCAGCTATGAGATAAACACTTCCTTCTTAATCTCAATTATATGAAGAACCTTCCTACTTAACTATTACAGAACCAGATCCTCATTAGCAAAATTAGATCCATGTTACCTCACGTAGTTGGTCATTCTTGTGAAGGCTCTTCACTCTATATATTTGATTTTTAATCAAATACTCAAATCTTAACAATTTGGCATCTCGAGTCAAAAGCACTCTTTTCTCCCTTTCTGCCTGCTCTATCAAATCCCTGGGCAAGATTAATGCAATTACCACCCATCAGAATCCTAATGAGAAAGATTCAAGCAGAATAATGGCAAGCCATTAAGACTTCACCTGCTCAGAGGTTTCTTTGAGTGAGGGACTGCAGCATCGATTCCAATGCAACGCAAATGTTTTGCCAATCCTTCTATCTGAATAAAGGCGCACTGGCTTAAAACATACTCCATGTTGTATCAATAGATGCCACACAAATACATTCACGGAAGCATCACAAAACCATCCTTCCCTATTGAGTCCCCGAACAACAACCGACCTAAACCCACCCCCCACCCCCCCAAAAAAACAAAACACACGCTCTAATGCATCCAAAATGAAGACCTGGGGAGAAGCCAAAAAGAAATTAGGAAAAAAAATAAGAATTTGCTGAAGAGTTTCCAATCTCATATGATTATGAAGCTGCTACAAGAGTAGACAAATATAAGAGCAAATTCAACCTACCATCACATCACATAGAAACTTGGGGCATCCATCACCTCCATTCAATATATCCCACGGTGCCGGGCCTTCCCAATCATCGACACATTCCGAACTTTTTGGTTTTGGGTTCAAAGTCAATGCAGGTTGTTTTTTTCCTTTCTTTCTAGAGGCTCTAGGTTTTCTGTCTGATTCCGTCAGCAAAAGTTTACTCGCATGTTTGCAAATGATGTTTGAAAGGGACTCATCCAAAAGCAGTGTTTGTCCGCAAGATGAATCAGCAACGTCTTTACATATGGAGATCTCAGCAAAATCCTTGTATATGGAGGACTCATTTTTTAGAAATTCAAGGGCCGTTGTCGCTCTGAAGACATTTGCAGCTTCACTAACTCTATTACTCACTATTCTCTTAAAAGCAGTAGGCTTCTCAAGAATTTCTTTCAATCCAAGACTTAAATTTGGAAATCCAAGCCCAACTTCATTTAAGTCTCCTGCAATAGATCCAACATGGGGTTTAGAAAATTCCACTGCATACCATTTTATTTTTCCAAAATTATATTTATATTAATTAACATCTGAGTACATTCTAGCACCCTCTTTACGAATTAGACTAGAAAGGTCATTACATCCTTCGATGAAGTGAAATTGATGCCCACAAAACTTCCACATAAACAGGACATAAGGAGTGAAGAATCAGCGTAACTAATTCAAAAGATAATAAAGATTCTCGTCTCCTAAGGAAATTTGGATTATTAGGCCACAAAGCTCATTTCAACTTCCTCTCACACCCTAAGCATGAGGAATTCGCCTAAATGATTTATTATCTTTTAAGCCATGCAGGGTGTGCCATCCAAGATATCATCATAGCTTCTTCAAAGTTGCAATGCACTGGGACTAACGAATGTTAAAAATCTAGCATACAGCCTTTTCAATTCAGCGGTAAGGCTGAATGCACCTAAGACAAGCCATCCCTCCCCGACTAAGCTTCCTGTAGGAGACTTTGAGTATTGGTTTGGTCAAATTTGATACAATCAAAGAAAATCTAAAAGACTCTGCAGCAGCACACTCCGTTCTTCGCCCCAAAGCAAACGCTTCCTATGTCAAGCTTCAAGTTTATGAATTACAAGGAAATCAAAATGCAGAGTTCTGAATGAGGAGAAAAGAAATCTAAGTTATCCTCAAAACAAACATAAAACCTCAAAGGATCAAGAAGCGTCCAATACCAGGCTTGACGGACCTTCTTTATCAATCTTGTCCTCAAAGATTGAAAATATGTCAAGCAGACAGTGAGCATCCACTGCTGCATATGCTTTCTGCTCCTCTGTAAGGGGGCGTATGGACCAATCACTGCATTGAAGTTCCTGGCATAAAATTTAAAAGCAAAACATGAAGACATGTGAGAGACTTTTCAAAAAAAAAGAAAAAAGAAAGAAACAACAGATAACCGAACCCCCAATTTTGTCCTGCTTGGCCCCTGTTACGAAAATATCTGTAACGCGGAATAAATTTAGCTTCATGCTATCCCTAATAACATCCATTTTCCAATTAAGCCAAGAAGCTGCAAACTCCGTGCACAAGTGCATGAGAAACCACATTGAAACTTGTTGATAGGCCCCTTCTCATTCTTAGGGCTTTACAGAAACTATGCCAGATAAAGTCTTGTTTCAGGCTAAATGGCCCCTTTTCACACTTTTCATCTCTTCGAGTGTTAGTTTGGACAAATCGCCAAGTTATAGCACACTGGCTCACAAGGAAACTCCGGCCTTTATCAAAGAATTTATAGAAGTGCATGAAGAACTAAGAAATCGAACCATGCTAGTCTAGCAATCCCAAAGCATAAACAAAAACACCCAGAGTGGGTGCGCTAGGTTTTGGGAAATCCACATGTAGGCAGCCTTACCTATGCGAGCAATCCAAAAGCATACAATCAAATATGAAGAAAATGAATAAAGCTTACCTTTGAAATCGACACACCCAACAATTCCTCGCAAATCGTAGCTAAACTCTTTGTGTCCTTTGCTGCCTTCCTTCTCCCAGGTTTCCTTTGTTGTAAGAAATGATAAATACTTGAGATGTCTATAAATGGTTCCACCTATGCAAATTTCATAGCCAAACAGTTATGATCACAATGCTAATTTCTGCAACATAAAACCCCACAATACCATGCAAAAAACCAAATTGACATATTTGAACAGCCAATTTAACCCCAATTGCCCATAAATCATCTGACGGAGATCCCTCAAGAAATTACGTTTAAGGAATTCAAATAAGCTTAGATAAATCACATTCAGTAGCCAAAGTCCAAGAAAATGCCTTTATTTTGCTAGGGAACACAAACAGCAGGTCACAGGTTCAAATCAGAATACAAGCCTAGTTTTGTGTCCTTTATTACTTCGACTTCCATGAGATTTAACTTCAATATTTTTTCCATGAGTTTGAAGTTCAAGAAGTGAGCTTTCCAATAAAGCAAGTTCCAAGTCATTAGGACTTCATTTGCCCACCCAAATCAACCACTAAATCCAAACTATCCAGACTGTCTGATTGAACCAGAATGTACCCGGTTCTGCGTGCTTAATTATTTAGGCCTCCTTGAGGTTTAAGTTTGACATTTTATGATATTTTGGTTCCTTAAGATCTTATCTTTCAGGGCATGTAAAAAGATTTAGGTTAAGTCGTGTAAAAATGAGAGAACTAGGTCATTTTTGCAAACAGTGTAGGCCGGAATCCGGTTTAGACCAGTGGAAGTTTTCTGAGGGTTTGGACCATCAAATGAAGTCATAAACGTGTGATTCCACTTGGAGGAGTTAGGAGACATCCAGGGCTTTCCAACCATATGTGGAAATCCAAATCATGCCCACATTTTGCATGGGATATGTGGCGTCCAAACAGAGCCTGCAATCTGCCTGTTTCTGCCCGGTTGCACCTAATTGTTGCATTTGGTGGTTGATATCTTTCCAGCCATCCAATCTGGTCCTGGCAGCATGATTAGGCTGTGAAAGGAATCTTGGACACAATCACGGAACAACCAATTGAAAAACCAATGAGAAACAAGGAAGAACAGGCAAGAGTGTTCTCATTGGCTAGCCGTAAAGCATAAAGAAACCAGCAGCTTTTCTTCTTTTCTCTCACACTTAGCCAGCTGCTTTCTTGCTTAATTGGTTGCTTAGTAATGAGTCAATACTTTAATCTTTGGTTTAGCTATAATCAAAGTTTGTAACTAGCTTCATTAAGCTTGTTTTGTACTTAATTAGTTTTCATTTTTAGTTTGGCTAGTTTTAAACCCGATTAAGAGGTTTCCTAAGCATGAAGAAACCTCCTAATCCCACTAGGTAGCCTTGTGTACGTTTTTAAAAGGCCTTGAAGCCTCATTTTGTAAGCATAACTTGATGAATTTTAAAGAAAAACTTGAGTGAAAACTCTCTTGCAAGGGTGGATTCTCTTGTGTTAAATTCCAAAGTGTTGTATCTCTAAGTTGGTTCCTTAGAGTGGTGATCTCTTAGGTCCAAATCAAACTTCTTAGTGGTGCTTTTGCTGTATCTAAGGAGCCTAGTTTGGATGAACCCTTGAGGAGTTTGGTGGTGGTGATATCTGTATCCATCAATCCCCTTAAGTCTAGCTCTTGACTCTCCAAGTGTGGATTCATTTGGGTGAGTTAAGTTCATATCTTTCACTTTTATCTTCGGATTCACTTGTTTTCTTTCTAAAGTGAGTTTGAGTTTATCCCTTGATAATTTCATTACACATTAATGAGCCTTCTGGCATCTACAGTGTAAACTCAACTAAACGAAGTCCAACATTGGATGGCAAACAAGCAAATAAAGCTCTCTGGAATAATATACCATTAAAAAAAAACCCAGAAAATTGAAATTCTAAATAATTTGTTAGCCTGATAACCTTCAACAAACTCAGCAACTAATCAATGAGCAATGAAACGGCAAACAATCAAAATAGAACTTTCCCAGATTCAACCTGCAAGCTTCATATTAAATTACCAGATTATTGCAAAGCATGAAATGGAAATTAATAACAAATGATTGATTTAATCATAAGGGGTTTATCTAATAGAAAATAAGTTTACCTTATCGGTGCCAGGTTCACAACCCTGAGAGCAAAATGTAGAAGACAAAAACATCAGATCCTGCTTAAATCGAAAACCCACTTTCAAAATTTTCTGGGATTCAAACATCTCTTTCAATTGCCCATAAATTGAGACCAGGGGGATAGATTGCAGGTCCACAAGAAAAACAGGTGACTCGTCCTTGTTGAACTGGGTCGAGATGGGCAACTCGGGAGGAGACTCGGCGAGTCGGAAAGCGAGTTGGAGGACAGAGACTGTAGGGAAGGTGGCAATGGGTTCTTGAGCGCCATGGCTGCGAACTGGCTTCCATTCAGCATCCAGAGCGACGATTGAAGAGTGAGTCAGTGCCCAACTCAGAAGGGTGAACTCGGGCGAGTCAGTGGTGGATACCCAGTAAATTGTTAATGGTTTCGGGTATTTTAGATCCATGAGTACATAGATTTGATTTGAATAGAATGATTATGGAATATCTACTTTGACATCCTTCTTCTTCTTCTTCTTCTTTATGGCTCATCCAAAACTTCAAATCCATTCACATCTCCTGTCTCTCTCCCATTCTCTCTCCTGTTTTTTGGGTTCATTAGGCTTTTCTAGTTGAGAAAGTCTAACCCAATACAATAATCCGATATGAAGTTATTGAGAGAAATCCAAATTCGACACATATCAAAGCAATTTTGATATGAAGTCAACACGATTTCACCATTTGGCTTGAAAATATGTTAAATTTTGAGTAGATCTAAACTATTTGCGATGCTAACACAAAATTGACTCATTTATTAAATGGGCCAACCCGAACCGGCCTGTTACCCAACTATAGTCTTTTCCACCTTTACATGTCTATTTGCAAGCAAAATAGTGGACAACTAAATCGAGGGAAAATATTGCATAAACTTAAATTGAGGCACCTAACCATGTAAAAATCTACTATGGAAGAAATTAAAATGAACCAATTAAAAATGTGAAATTTATGTTAAAAAAGTACATCCCATTATCAAAAAAAATATTTGTATGAAGCTTAAATTATATGACTTTAAGGTATGTCCAAAGATACATTATTATACACGGCAATTTCTTATGTGCTTCCGGGAGCATATGTTCTCATTGTCCAAGTATATATATTTTTCACACGTGTATTTGTCATATATTAATTTTCTAATATATATTCGATGATGTGGCTTGTATGAGTACATAGCATAACATTGTGCATTACTGACGTATAGAGGTCATGTGTTGATATGTGTTGGTATTGTGTTTGGTTTACATAGTAACTTTATATAGTACTTTTCACCATCGGTAATAATCACTCCTAAAATACAAAATGACACATTAGTGACCATGGATTTAGGGAATGATAGAGGGATAGATAGTGACTAGTGAGGAAGAAAAGGAGAACAAGTACAAAGGAGATAGAAGGAAAGGAAATGATATGTGTAACATATTTTGAATGGAAATAATTATTCTTTTATATGCAGAGAGAATTAAGTATTTTCATCTTCAATTTCATTTCTATTCAGATCATATCAATTTACTATGAAAGGGGATGGGTTTGTGTTGGAGCATTTTCCATCCATCTTTAACCCTTATGTTCTCCATAAATCACATATATGTATGTTAACCAGACACAAAATGGTACGTCTTTAGTTTATTACTGGTGATCCTACTAAAATCATCTAAGATAATTACATTGTTATATTCCCCCTCAAACACTTCATATTGCTGAGGTTGAAAAATACTAACATTGGATGATTTGACACCTGATTTAATTAATAACTATGTTTAGACGTAAGCAACTGATAGTTTATTCGGTTTGTATTTTTAAGTAATTTTATAACTTATGCTACCTTTTATTATGATTAACAGAACAAGAACCATTTTGATTTAGGTTGGGACTAATTAATTCATGGATCCCTTCCCCCAACGTTTATATAACAAATCCAACACTATAGATCTAATGATTTGACGCTTTTTAAGTGGAGATTTATTTATTTTTTTCGGAAGAGTGACAGCAGAAATAGGACGTGAATTTTAGAAAATTAAACACAAACTACTCTATATACCTAAGTCACTCAGGCCTATAAACCCAAGATTGACTTCCCCAAGTCCAACAGTGACCCACCTGGGGTCCCTGACTTTGTTCAAAAACCAAACCTCATGCAACATATGCTTGCATGAAGAGTTCTAGATCCTTGATTGAATGTTTCTTGATTTAGATAGGAATGTAAACAAGCAAATAAGAGGGGCATAGCTTCGATGAAGGTGCCACCATTGATCTTAAGAAGCCACCACCAAAGAGATAGAGATAAGTAACCATCACCTCTAATGACAAAGATTTACACTTGAACTCACCACTAGACTAAAATCTATATAAATAGCTTCAAGATTTTCAAGAGAGTAGTTGAGCTTGCAAAATGTTTATTCATCATTTTTCTTATCCATTAAGCTAACAAGCACCAAACTGAGTTAGAATTTGCCGAAAACATTTAAGGCAAACATTAAGCTAGGCACATTTATTGACAGTCTATACCATCTGGAGTGTTTGCAGCATATATCGAGCCATACAACTCGAACCTTGATGGAACTTGATTCATTTCAAAGCTGACTCCCAAGCTTCCATATGGATTTGATTGCACATCAAAATGTGCCTTGGTTCATGAGATATGATTTGTCAAACTCAACCTTTGTGCAATGAAATTTCGGGCAGATTGCAAATTTGAGTAAAATGTGGCCTAGGCTTTATTCTTGCTCGATCAGACCCAAAAACTAAATTGATATTCATATAGTAAACACATATGTTTTCCAATGACTACTCACGGAGTCAAAATAGAGTTGTATAACTTACTTAAATAAACTCAAGAAACCAGGATAGAAACATAAAACTTCAGTTAAGCTTGGGCTCTTAACAAGTTTGGGTTCATTCATCCTTGAAATGGTGCTAAACTCAATTTAGCTACTTTGCATGGAAGTAGATTTCCTAAGGAATCTAGAAAGACAGGTCTTGTAATTTTAAAACACTAAATGCACCACGATAAAAGATCCTAAAAATCGAACAAAATCCACTCATTAACATTAAACTCAAACCTCGAGTTTTTGGTAGAGTTTTAAACTTAGCTTGAGATGGTCGGAGCCTGGATGCTACACATCAAGTGCCCCTAACCCCAACCCTAACCCTAACCCTAACCCAAGTTTTGTATCAAAAAATTGGGCCACAAAAAAGGAAGCAATCTTGCCTTATTACATTTGCCGCGAAACCCAAAATCTGGCGCCAAGCGTTTCATCTTCCCATACTATTAATGAATGCCACAGCGACCCAAAAGCCACCCACCTCGGAACCCTATTCAGATCAGCCCACCACCACCACCATCTCCACCTCATTTTCTCTCTCATCCCACCATTCATGGCGCCTGCAGCTCTACGGCAGCGAACTCGAGCTCCAAAACCCATCTACAAACCCCCACATTCGCCACCATCATCATCATTAGGGTATGATTCAGACTCAGACTCAGATTCAGATCCAGATTACGCCGATGTGTTTTGCGAAGAGTGTCGATCTGGGAACGATGGACCCAGTCTTTTACTCTGCGACAAATGCGATAAGGGTTACCATCTCTATTGCCTCAAACCAATCCTCTTTGCTGTTCCCAAGGGTGCTTGGTTTTGCCCAAATTGCTCCGGTGATCGAAATCTCAAGAGTATGTCAAGTGGGTGCATCTCATTTCTATCAGATTGCATTAATTTTGGTTTAATTTTGGGAGTTTTTGATGCTTGTTTTATGGGGTTTGTTGGTTTGATGCATTTGCTTACGCTTTATGTCAGCGGGTTCTCATCACACCCCAAAAAAAGGTCAATGGGTTCTCCTTAATTTGTCGAAATTTGACTTCATTTTTTGCTAATTTGTCTTGTAATTCGTGGGTTCTGGGTCTCAATTTGGGAAACCTATTGGATTGTGGCTGAAAGGGTTGAAGAGATACGGGTAGTTGTGATTAGGGTTTGTTGAGAATTCACCTGACGGAAAAATGGTTCAAATTGGGTTGGGTTGGATGAGCGGATAATTGATGAAATTGGGACAACAAGAAGTTAAGATTGAGTAATGTGTTCTCGCAGATTCGGTGAAATGTTATGTGAAACAAAATAGGTTGATTACCTTGCATGTCATTGTTTTGAAATTTAGGGTTCTTGTGTTCTGTCAATCCTGTTAACTAGCTACGTTGCATCTGTTGCTTAGATTTTTTTTCTCTACACATATGCAGGATTCCCATTAGTGCAGACTAAGATTGTTGATTTCTTCCGCATTCAAAAGCCATCAGCTGCAATTGAGAAGCCAATGCAAGGTAGACAACAAAATGCTCTCTCTCTATGTAGGCATTGGTATCCAATTGTATTGTTAAATGAGTAATGGGCATTCATTAGTACCCTAATTGTTTTAGATAATCGCAAGAGGAAGAGGCGATCGGGTGGCTTAATAGTGTCCAAAAAAAGTAGAAAATTGTTGCCCTTCATTCCAACAGATGACCCAAATAGGAGATTGGAGCAAATGGCATCATTAGCCACTGCCTTGATGGCAACTGGGACCGAGTTTAGTAATGAACTCACGTACATGCCTGGCATGGCACCGAGGTCAGCAAATTGTGCTGCTCTCGAAAAGGGGGGAATGCAGGTAAACTTCAAAGCTTGTGTATGAGTTGCATATGCATTGCAAGATATATATGAGCTTTTTGCTAGAGAATTGTCAATTTGGTTTTGTGCGGTATTCAAGTATTAGGCTTGCCTTGAAACAAGTAGTAAGCTTGTTGCTTATATTATGCTAAATAGGATGCTAGATCATCAAATACTGCATTGAAATTGTGCAACTGAAATTAGAGCTAAAACTTGCAACATAACTTCACCTCTAGTTGTTTGGTGATAATATCATGGTGGACTGAGGTTTGCTTGGTGTTCCACAATTCTCAAGCATAGGTCAACTTACATTTTATTTTATTTTTTAACAAATGAAGGAATTTTCTGCTCCGCTTCCTCAGACTACAATGCTTGTAGGGACATCCCAC
The DNA here is from genome assembly GCA_017589665.1 of Selenicereus undatus. Lineage (NCBI taxonomy): Eukaryota > Viridiplantae > Streptophyta > Magnoliopsida > Caryophyllales > Cactaceae > Selenicereus > Selenicereus undatus. The sequence continues at coordinate 99,243,564 of JACYFF010031952.1, read as the reverse complement.
TTTTTACAACGATTATCTTTGTATGTGTCCTGCCTTAGATTGGCCTGAGGAGATTTGGGTTTATGCAGTCTTACCTTCCCCTTTAGGATTCAATTTGAATGTTTTCAAGAGAACACGGACTCCGCTTAATTATTTGAGGAATTGTATCTAGGTATGAATTCCGAGAGCGCAATTTCCTATTGAATTTATCAAGTTATGTTATTCATTGAGAAATCGAAATAGCACATAAGTATGAATGATGTAGAAGGCATTCCTCTTGCTTTCAGTTTTAACAGATTTGTTGCAATGTTGCTATCTAAACGACTTCCTTGATTATTTGAGCTTTGGAATTGGTTCAGGTTATCTCTAAAGGAAACATGGAAACCCTAATTTTGTGCAAGAAGATGATGGAAAGAGGGGAGTGGCCTCCTCTTCTAGTTGTCTTTGACCCTAAAGAAGGGTAAGTGATCTCTATGAACTTAAATCAATTCCCTTTCAGCTTACCTGTCTAGAAAGATTGAAAAAAAAAGTAAAAAAGAAAGATGAAACAAAGAAAAGCACTAGGAGCTGTCTGTCAGTGTCAACTTACAATGAGGAGTCCTTGAAACAGGTTCACAGTGCAGGCAGACAGACCCATTAAGGATTTGACAATCATCACCGAATATGTTGGAGATGTCGATTATTTACAGAATCGCGAAAATGATGATGGGGATAGCATGATGACATTGCTTTGTGCTATTAAACCTTCTCAAAACCTTGTTATCTGCCCTGACATGCGTAGCAACATTGCGCGTTTTATCAACGGCATCAACAACCACACCCCGTAAGCTCTCTTCTGCTATATCTTGCTTTGTGAAATCACGAAGAAAACCAAATGTCAAAATGAAAGTTAAGTGTAGAATACAACAACTGAGCATTATATGTCACCTTTGATAGTGGGGAATCAAGGCTTGGGGAGATGAATTCATCATTCAGATACTGAACTGGAGAAATAATTGTGATATGTGTGTTTCTGATGCAGGGAGGGGAGAAAGAAGCAGAATTTGAAGTGTGTAAGATATGATGTGAATGGTGAGTGCAGAGTTTTGCTAATAGCAAACAGGGATATACGTAAAGGAGAGCGGCTCTATTATGATTATAATGGACTTGAAAATGAATACCCAACTGAGCACTTCGTCTAATCTCCCCCCCCCCCCCCTCCCCGCCAAAAAAAAACCTTTTGCTATGACGCTAACACCAGGATCCAAAGTGTTTTAACTTATGACCTTAAACCCCATTCTTGTACCCCCTGATGGGCAGAAAATCTGTCTGTAAGCAATGTATTTAGTCCCTCAGGTCTCATTTTGTTCGTTTGATTATGTACAACTTTAGCTCTCTGGAGAAAGTTGAAGATTTTCAAAGGCACAATCTGCCTTGTTATCTTCCATCCAAATGTAGACTTGCACCATCCTTTCTTGAAACGCAGCATTTTTGTCGTCTTCAATACATAAATCAACCAAAACCAGGCCAAATTGGGGCTCTTTTATGTAAGTGTCGGAGGGAGGGCGGTTCAAATGTACTAAACTTTATCTTCACAATAGAATGATAGAGATCTAATACGCAAAATCAAGCAGTGAGCACCCCCCACACCCCCTGTCAAAAAAGGGTTACCCAGGTTCGAATCTTCATGTAAGTATTCTTCCATGTGAAGAGAATCGATCTGACGCATGGCAGGCCCAAGCCCACGTTGGCTCCCTCTCTCGGTATTCGGGCTTTATTGGATTATCCCTGAACATGGACCTAATTTGCTGCTCAGTTTGTTTCTATCTTTTCCTGTTGAACAACCTTTGCTCAATGATGACTTTTATATCATAGGTTTTTTGTTAGATTTTAGATTTGTCAGTTTAGTAAGACATGACATTCTGCTGTACTTGTAGTGCAGTAAAATCTGAAACTCAAGAATTGCCCAATATGGACCTTCTCACTTACCTAAAACATGTTCACAAAAAGGTGAATCAAAACATATATCTACAAAAGTTGGTTCACCCTTCTTACCCTTCAACCAAATACTGGTAGCCTTAGGCTTATCAACAGCTTCTGCAGGTGCACCCTGCAACTGCAACAGCAACTGCAATTCAGCAAATGTGATAAGAGCAGGAGTTGGGCTGAATTAGTTGTCATAAATGTCTCCACAAGAGTAGACCAACCTGGCTTATGCAGTCTCAACTGTGTTTGGGCTTTTCTGAGCCCATCCTTGTTTTTTTTGGTCCTCTTCCCCATGGATTCCTGCATGGGTTGTCTGAAATTATGTACAATTACTTGCTGACAAATGACAAGGTATCTGAGATCAGTGTTTCTTTCCAAATGCATATACAACAACATTCATTATAAGTCCTACTTTTCCAGGATTTAGCGAGATCCATTTATCAACAATTCTGCAAGGAAAAAGACCACAAAAAAGATCCTGTTGGTAATTTTGTCAAGTTCAAAACTCTTTAAGCTCGCCAAATGAATATACAACAACTTTTAATGTGGATTTCGCTTTTTTACATAATCAAAAAAGATTCAGATATAAGCAGTATTATCTCTACAAATATTTCTGCAAGCAAAAAGATTGATTCTAATAGGCAATCTTCCCAAATAAATGAGACATTCAATGTTCATGGGGTTGGCAGGAAAACCAAAGACTTGTTCTTGTCACAATCCCACTGTGTACTAAAAAGTCGTGTTGCATAACCTCAAATTAAAGGACTGTCAATCAGTTTTAGGCTAGGCAGGACACACTGTCTGACTCTTGCCCACCATGTTATACTGCACCATACTACACTGGACCACCCTATCCCCTACACCAAACTGATTTTTTTTATAAAAAAAAAAAACAAAAACTTGTGGGTGGTCCAAAATTTAATTGGGCCTGACATTAAATTCTGGTAATCCAAACTAACTGGCAAAGTGATGGTTGTTGTGATTTGTGAAGCAAGCATCCCAAATCCCACCCAGAGCCTTGTAAGTTTGGGATCAGATCAGATGCATCCCCACAAATGGTGGTCCTGTACACCCTTGTCTTAGCTGGAAGGCATGGCTGCCCTCCGATCTTAATCAGATGGTCTCCACAGGACTTGGTGGGCCCCTCACTAGCCAGAAACTTCACAATAGTATTGCTAAAGTTCTGTACTTGTCTGTAGGGTTTCTTGTTACAACCTTACAAGAAAATCATGATCAATTGTGAACCCAAATATTTTGTGGACTCGATCCTTACAGTGAATGATTGATTTTGGTCCCTCACTTAACCCAAACCCCAAATGCCAAAAACATCCTCCCTCCCCCCCCCCCCCAAAAAAAATAAAAAGAAAAAAGAGAAACTCCAAAAGAAAAATAATTCTCTTTCGAACTTTTCAAAATATATTTTAGTAAGTCTTGTGTGCAACCGTCTCACATAAGTCATATTATAAGATGAATACTTTTATGATGACTATCAATAATTAACGGGGGTGACCAATAATTTATGTATGGGAGACTGTTATTATAGTCGCTTCTCGATGAATCATTAGTCACCTCTAAATTTAAAAGTCACTCCGAAATATATTTCTTATAGTCACCACAAAAACTTTAAAAAATCACTATTGAAAGAGTTCGTTTCACAATAATCCTTATCAGAAACGTTCTTATCCAAGAATTTGTGAATATATTCATCACACTTATGGCTTCAACAACAACAACAACACCTCCCAGTGTGGGTCCTGCTTTCGCAAGGTCTGGGGAGATTCAACTGTAGGCAACTTTACCTCTACCGGTATTCCTACCCATATAGAGACTTATGGCTTCCATTTTTCTTTCTATCAGGGAAAAAGTTATAAATTCATTAATCTTTAATTCAAATATGCTTGTGTTGCATGTCCTTGTAATAGGGTCTTTTTTTTCCACACCGTACTTTGCCTTTTCTTCTCGATAATTAATGGACGAAGCCAGTACATAATGAGAAAGTCAAAAGGCTACAACTTAAAATAAAGATAATAACCGACTAGATATAAAAATTAAAACTACCCAATCCAGCCCACAAGCATTATTGTTATCTATTGACTACATCCTAGCTAAAGTATATCAACAATTTCAGCATTATACAGACATGCATCTGAGTAGCTGACCATTGAACCAAAAAGACCAAGACAAATAGGGATATATCTGGGAAGATCCAGCTGTAGGCAACCTTACCTTTTCAACAACTCTTGGAAAGTTTAACCGACAAAATAACATGTTAATAAATACTTTAAAATTTTCTTTTGTATTAAAAAAATCAATTTAGCCCAGCATATTTAACATCTAAGTATCTTTTTAAAAATTTTTATGTGGATATATTAGAAACGATATCTTTACATGTATTTATGATTTAACATCTAAATCACAAAATTGGTGTTTAATAATAAGAACTATGCATTTATGTGAATAACGACTTAATCACAACAAGAAATTAGTAATTTAGTAAATTAACTACTTGTCTCATCACTCTTTTTGCAGGATTTTTGGCTGGCAATCATCAAAAAATAAATAAATCTAAACATAAAAAATGAATTATTAGATATATGATTCATGACTTCTCACTTAACAATACATAGTACATATTACATAATTAAATAATTCAAACTTCAAACATTTTTTTTTCTTTCTTTTTGAAGGTCAAACAAAACAAATTCTCCAGCCCCATTTGGAAAAAGAAAAAGAAAAAGCTCCATCAAAACCACCCAACCCTCCCCCTCCCCCCCAACCAAAAAAAAGAGAAAGAGAAAGGGGATGGCACATGGATCATATAAGTTATAAAGTAGTTCTGGGTCTATAGATCCGGGTTATCAAAACTGGTAATTTTTTTATTTTTCAAAACCCATCTCCTATTTTTAATGATCTCCATTTTTAAAAAAATGAAGTTCATGTGATCCAAATTACATCACGTCAGTAGATCTATAGACTCGGATTTACCATATAAGTGTTGACATATGAAAGCTCATGTGATCCAAATTGCACCACATCAGCAGATTTATAGATCCGAATCTACTATATAAATACTGACATATAGACTCGGATTTACCATACAAGTGCTGACATATGAAAGTTCATGTGATCCAAATTGCACCATGTCAGTAGATTTATAGATCCGAATCTACTATATAAATACTGGCATATGGAAGTGCTGAGTTGGACACTTTGACTCATCCTTGTCAGAAATGGACAGAATCAGCAATTTTCTTGCTATCTCAATTATCAAAACTGTTCATTTTTGAGAAGACCCAATTTGCAACATATCCATTGTCTCCTGTTCTATCTTCATGCCTTTGTTTCATGATCATGTTTTTGTGTATTTACATCTGGTTCTGACTCCCTGAAAATTATGGGCAAAAAATGTTCTCAGAAATTCAGAAATAGGCCACAGCTTACTGTTTATTTCCCCCCCCTGTAGAAAAAACACAATTTCACTCCAAATTCTGGAAAATTCAGTGCACTTCCATGCTGCTTGGTCTCCTCTGGGAAGCAGAGGGTGCAGGTGTCTGAAAATTCAGGGCATTGGAAATAGTACATAATCAAATGGCTCAATGTCATGTAAATCCTTTCTTATGTGAAATACAACCATAGTTATAAATATCGTACCGTCCTCTCTGATTCTGTTTTGTTGGAATATCGGACGATACCAGCTTGTTGTTCTCGTTAGATTATGTCTGGTACCATTTTGTTTCCGGAAAATGTAAAATTGAAAAAGTTAAACCTGTACAACAATATACATCTGGTATATATATTTTGTTCTGATAACAAAACGGAGTGTTGGCTAGTGTAACAGTTGTAATTTTGAATAGAATTAACGTCAATTTTTGCGCAATTCTATCCTTTGAATTGTGTGATTGTATTTACCGTAAAGTTCGACCTAAACATATTTTTCAATATTATTCTATCCCATATTCACTGTCAAAAATATCAATATTTGTAAATTATAATTCTACAATACTGTCAAAGTTTACTTTTCCCAAAAAATATCAATGTTTTTACTGATTTAGAACGTATTTCAACATCATAAATGCATTTTAACGTTTATTTTTACATATTCTCGAAATTTGACTATGAATATGCGACAGAATGACCGACATTTATGTTATGTGGGATATGAGCCAATGGGGCCTAGCTAGAGGTGTTTGCCATATGATTGAAGACAAAGAGAGGGGTGAGTACAAATAATGTACAGTTAGTGTCATGGTGGGCATATATATCATTGAATATATACCATCAAGAAAAAAGACAAAAACAAATAAAAATTCCATTTCTCTCACATCATGAATATCATCTTTGTTTTTTGGTGGAAAATGCATGCACAACGACCCCCCCCCCCCCAAACGTAACGTTTTCACTATCATTATCAAATGAGAATCATTAACACAGGTCGATTCAAATAATTTGGAACTTGTTTTCTTAAGTAAAGTCTCGGGTTCGAGTTTTGTAAATGAAGAAAATCTGTGATGGGAGAGCTCTACTTCTTATTGGGCCAACAGTAGCTCGACTAATTTATTAAGACATTTACTTATGTTTTGAAATAATTATTCAAAGGACAAATTTATTAAATCATTTTAATTCCATGCTTTCATTTTCCATGATAATCACATTCTTGTCACAACATAGTTGGAATTTTATGTTTTTTCGCCCTTAGGAAGATCCTGAACAGTATTATTTATTCTAACAAAATGAAATTTGTGATGCTAATTTAAAAAAAAACTAATATCTCCAAAATATAATCCTTTCAAAAATATGAATTATCAAAAGATATGTAAGAATTAAATTAGATATATACAATAACAATAACTTTCAATGTAAATTCTTTTTTTTTTTTCAAGTATCGGCAGATCCAATATAGACATTCTTATCCTTACAAGCAGTTATACAAATTATAAATTAGATATATTATTGCTAAAAATTATATATTTTTCACTTGTTTAAATTGATGAGCTTTTGGAAAAATTGATTAATATGAAGGCCCTGTTTGGCAAACAGCTGTTAGCTGTTTGTATTAGCTGTTTGTTGAAAAAATATTTGGTAAAATTAGCTGTTTCTGACAAGATTGTGAGAAAAAAAAGCTAATTATTTAAAAAGCTCTTACAAAAAACTCATAGAATTAACTATTGGGACCCAAAAAGGTTTTTTAAAAAGCTCTTTCACTAAACACCTAAATTAGCTTTTTTACTTAATCAAAAATGCTCTTTTCGATTAAAAAAAATCTTCAAAAAGTTATCCGCCGAACATGGCTGATTTTTTTTTTTTAAAAAAAGCCTTCGTATCAGCTAAGCTATTGTCCTATTCACTTAAATTTGGTCTAACCAACAAGATTGGGGCCCAAATAGAGATATTAAAGGCAAGGCTTAAAGCCCATTAGTCACCAAATACCGCGTAGGAGGGATTAGGACTTGAACTCCCATTATGGGTCATCAAAGTTGTCATTAAATGTGTTATAAATGATAATAATGTATAGTGCATCCCCTACATCCCATTGTCTAACCATACTACCAATTTCACATAAAAAGCTCTACTCATAGTCGACTGTTGACTTTTAGGTACTTTAAAATTTGATACATTAATTTTTATGACCCTGATATTTTTTAATTTATTTTTAGGTACCATCATTTATAAATTTATTATAATTCAGTCCTAAAATTAAAAAAATATCTTTACTATTGTCCCCTTTTTTAAGTACCCACAACACCACTGATAGACTATCCAATAACGTAAAGATAGTTTTTGAGGTTTTTGCTTTAAAAAAAACAAAACGAAAAGGATAATAGGGAGGGTATTTTTTTAATTTCAGGATTGAACTGTAAGAAATTCATAAATGATGATACTTCAAAATAAACTTAAAAGTATTAGGGTTATAAAAATTAATGCATCAAATCTCGAGTTACCTAAAAGTCAATAGTTCATGCAAAGTTCTGGAAAAGAAGCCATATTAATGAACATGCATGCATACATATATAGATATCTTAATTATTTTTATTTTTATAGTGTTGTGGTATTAAAGATAGCTAATTTGATTGGTTGGTAGGTATTAATCCTATAATCAGTCCTAATACAAGTGTTAGACCAACTATTTTTACTAAAGAAAATACGATAATAAGATAATTACTATCCTCGAATTTTATCTTATAATTTGAGCTAAAACTTTTAGAAATAATAACGCCAACAAATCAGTAATTTATACCGACTTTATTTTCATAGAAGTAGCTTTAAATACAGCACCAACAAAAACTTTCAGTATATGTCCTACTTGTATGAGATCTGGCGAGATCTGGATGTAAACCGTCTTTAATTATCTCTGCAAACATCTTGACTAGCAGAAAGATCGATTCCAAAAGACCCACATAAAAAAAAAGCATTTTAAAAGTTGAAAATTTGGTAGCAGGCAAAAGGTAATACATACATGAAATAATAACATCAAAAACCATTAAATGTAAATGAAACACCAAAGGAGAGATATATAAGAACAATACCTTAGACAGAATATTGCTAGTATACAAAAGTGTTCGACTACTATCATTAACAGCCATTGTTACTGAGCAATGTATATCATACATCTAGAAGTGTGTACTCCTACTTCCGACGTATATATATTTTTCTCAGTATGTATTTATCATATAGACAATTTTTAATATATGGCGCTGACGTGACATGTAGTAGTATATTATGTCCAACTGAAATTACGATCATGAGCCTAACACTTTAACTTATAAGTTTGTGCACTTGAGACATACATGACATATCTGTTTGGAAATGGAATATACTGAGAGAATTAATTAATCACCATTATGTATGATTAATTAAAGCAACGCTTGTAATTGAGTAATAGTTGGTTGGATTTGTCGGCTAAGTATTATGGTGTATGATTAGCGAATATGTTAACGTAGACAAACACAATCCATACGTACCATACATAGAGGGGCGGTGTCACGGTATCAGAGAGAGAGAGAGAGAGAGAGAGAGAG
>JACYFF010031952.1:99146828-99220731 GCA_017589665.1 Selenicereus undatus | reverse complement strand
TATATATATATATATATATATATATATATATATATATATATATATTCATAATGAGCACATGAGTGCAACTGAAACCCAATAATTTAGGGCATGTTGCCCACATTATTTGCCCATGGTCCTATTTGGGGTTAATGTTCCTTTTGCCTCTATTAATTGATTTGTTGGAGCAAATTAAGCACAACTACTACTAAAGTTCACAGAATTTTGGGTTATCATACATATATATTCACAAATATAAATATTAATGTGTAACCAAAATATATGGGGTTTTTTAAAATAGAAAAGGAAGATTCAGTAATCAAAAGTTTTATGACATTTAATTTACAATAAAAAAACAGCTTAACAAGAATAAATCTATGTATAGTTGTCTGACTCTAATGTTTTATCATTAGTATAAATTCTCTTCGATGTCTTTGTATATTTTCTCAATGACGGTGAGTTATAAGTATAACTCCTTGAAGAAGCAGATATTTATTTGATGTGATACAGATTATGCATGCTTGAAAGGAAGAGCAAGTGAGCAAGACGAGGAAAATAGTACGTAAATATATATGCTTGTCCAAAAAATGTAGAAAATTTAGGTTGAGAGAGCTTCGTTTTGTAGTTGTCAGTTGTACCAGACGGTAACATTTGTAGGGATTACGTTGCTATAACTCGTCTTTATGGAACTTTTCACCAAGAAAAAAACTCAACTCTTTGTGAACCAATAATGGCACAACTTTGATTGATGAAGAATCAAAAACCAAAGAAATAAATATTAATGTACATTAGTGTTAAGGATTATTGAAGGTAAATAATCCAAACTTTAGGCTATTGGACAAAAATAAACCAACCATTTTTCTTGAATGTTAATAGCATAACCTCTAGGGTTTTTTCCCCCTCCAAGCTGTAATTGAGTTTTGAGAACCTTGAGCTCTAGGGGTGGCAATGGAGCGGGTATAGAGCGGATTTAGTTGCATCTTTATCCATACCTATTTTCAAACTTAATATCCATATTCATACTCATACCTATTTTTAATACCAATACCCATATTCAATGGAGCAGATTTTGCGGGTTTTAAGGGGGTACGGATTTTTTTGCCAACCCTTCCTTGATGACTCGCCAAGAAGTTCACATGGACAGTGTTCGTGAAGATTTGGACTAAAACTTTATTCAATTGCTTAAAATTTCAACAACCAAACCTAATTAATAAGATTAGGTTAACACTTTCTATTATGTGTCAAAAAGATATTGACTTTCTTTTTTTAAAGTAGCAAGTTACTCAGTCCAACACCGTCCACTCGGTCACAACCAATGTCCAACACCATCTTCCTCGTGGATCAAAGTCTTCAAAACTCGGTGGCAATTTGCCCAAAAAAACTACTATTATTCGATCTATTTTTGTCCAATAACCCCAAATCTCGGACTATTTACATCCAATTTTCCTAGTATTAAATTAAATCTAAAAAACATCCCATTAAAGAAACCCCTCAATAATCTAGTTGGTTCGATCACATTCCAAAAAAAAGGTAACAATTTAGTTGGTGAGCGAATAGAAATGGAGGTATGAAGTGTTGACCAATTCAATACTAAAGAATTCAAAGTCAAAACTGTTTCGCAAAAAGGGCAGTAGCAGCAACCAACTCCTTTCATCTCTAATTATTATAATAACTATAAAATTATATTGATAAAAAAAAAGTATAAAATTATGGAAACCCATTAATTAAATCAGATTAATAACCCAAAGCTACGTGTAACATCAGCTTCCATAAAAGGCTGCTTCATAATTTTTTCAGTTTTTTTGGCTTTATTATTAAATAATAACACCATGTTTTTCATTTTATAACCCTTTTTTTTATTCAACCTAGGGAAGATTAGTTTATTGCATCTATTGAATCCTCTGTCCTTTTATCTTTTTAGGTGGTAATTTTTGTCCATATATTCATGAAAGGGTTCCTTGGAGCAACGATAAGGTTGTTTCCGTGCGACTAAAAGGTCACGGGTTCGAGCCGTGGAATCAATCACTGACAAAGTTAGGTTAGGCTGTCTACAATTCACCCATTGGAGTGTGGCTCTTCCCCGAACCCTGCGTGAATGCGGGATGTTTGTGCACTAAACTGCCATTTTTTTTATATTCATGAAGAAAGTCATCCCTAATTTTTTTTAACAATATTGGATCCTCAACTATTTGAATTCTTATTTAAAATTATGATATTATTTAATTATTGATTTCATGAGATATGACATATATTAAGAAGAATCTCATTTTCTTCAAACAACAGATGTCATGCATGATACTAAATTATCTTCACCCCTACATGAGTTATGCAATCAAATTTTGAAATGATATGTAAGATTTGAACAATGTCATTAATTTACTATAAAAAAATATCATTAATTTATAGCATAGCCATTTTAATTGCCATTTATAAGACTAACATCATGAGATCACATATGATTATGAAAGATCATGTGTAAAATCTTATTTGTTGTATTATTTTTGTTATACCTTTAACATTACACTTTAAAATTTTAAAAAATAATTTAGGTAAAATCTTATATATGTTTTTTCATAAGAAATATTATTGCAATATTTAGGAAGAGTTTATTTGAATGAAACTATTTCGTCTGACATATTCATCAGATAAGAAGCAAAACACATGTATATACTCATAATGATATACTCATTACCTACTAAGAGGGGAAAACAAAGCAAGAATACATATAAAGAAAAAAGGTTTTTTTTTTTTTTTTTACTAAAACAATTTTTAGAGAGTTTTTTTTTTTTCCTTTTGTGGGAGTTTGTTTTAAGTCTTATACTTATTAGGATTAGATCTTTATTAAATGTTAGAATTACTCAATTACCTAGGAGAGAAGAAAGTATGATGAAGCTAAAAAGGGGAAAAGAAGGGATTTTCATTTTATTGCAAAACACACCATTGTGGCAATAATAAGCTGTGTAGCCCATATTGATTATTGCATATACCTCTACAACACCCCCCCCCTTCCTCGGGCCACCCATTTTCACGAAGGCCAAGGATCCCCCCCCTCTCTCTTTCTCTCTCTTCTCTGTCTGTGTTCATCTCTCTTTTGTCTTTCTAGTACATAAAAAGTTGCTTATTTACTTGGGAGGGATTGTGATTTGATTTCTTCCAAATATTAGTAGTACCAAATTTAGTTTGGTAGTGTAGATTCTTGGTTGCCCTGTTTGCTTTGCTTTGGTTCTTTCCTGGAGCCACCGCAGTTTGCCAGACTCACAAAATAGCTCCAAAGCACAATTTCAAAATGTTGGATCAACATTCAGCAACAACCCAATTCTGATATCCAGGCAATTTCATAGACCCTTGTGAGATTCTCTTTCATATATTTTTAATTTTGTTTGTCTGATTTTGTACCAAAATTGCAACTTTTTGGGGGGCAATTCCATGTCTGAAGTGGTTGTAATTGTGATTCTGATGTTGGGTTTTGTTATTTTTTTGCTGGGTAATATTGGGTATTTAGTATTTTGCCCATTTGCTGCAAATGCAAGTAGGGTTTATGTGTTTTTTTTTCCCAGAAAGTTTGAAATTTTAGTTATGCCCATTTCATACATTGCGAATTATTCAAGTAATATGGTCTGAAATACGAGGTTTTCTGGGTTTGGATAGGGATCCAGGCCAGAATTTCTTGTGTTTTGTACTAAATACTAGAATTGGGTTTTCCTGTTTGTTTTTGGAGTATAATATTGGTCTTATTCTGCTCTTGGAATTTGTGATTCTGTCTAAGAAAAATACCAATCTTTTCCTTTTTTGTTTCTATATTTATATGTACTTTCCCTCACTGGGGTTTCCTTTGTTGGACGGAATTCAACAGTTTACACATTGCTGAGGGCTATAAAAAAGTGGGTTGCTTGAGGAAGGGTTTGATGGGTTGAGGCTTCAGCTCAAGCAATGATGGATACCTGCAGTGATAATGGTGAACACCAATTTTTTGATGCAGTTGAGGAAATTGCCGTGGCTTCTGATTCGGGCTCCGATTGCCCTGAAGAAATGGTGTCAAATTCTGGTTCTAGAGAACAAAATTTGATCTCTAATGGTGCTTTATTTGATGTTTGGATTCAAAATCCAGAAAGTGTTCAAGCACGGCGAAGTAAATTCTTGAATTGGTTAGGTTTGGGTGAAGATAGGATTTCTAATGATGATCCTGAGGATAGTTGTGATTTTGAAGGAGAGTTTGATCGAATTTCGAGCAGTAGTGAATCTGCATCGGGAAGTAAAGTTTTTGGGTATGAGTTTTCATCAAGTAGGTCTTCTATGTCATACTGGTCTACTATTGATTCAGAATTCTCTGGAAAGACGAATCCTGAGGAGAAATTTGTCTGCAGAATTGACAAAATAGATGGGGGAATGGAGAGCAATGTGGGGGATCAAACCAAAGAATTGGTTTCAGACATTTCAATCACAGATGAACACCCTGAATGCAGTTCAGGTGCATCTTCCTTTAATGGGAAATTCGCGCCTGTGAAAAGCACGGATGTGAGCTGTTCATCAGAAACAACCAAGAGTGTAAAGAAGTGGTGGTTGCGTAGATTGCGGAGCTTCTCTTGTGTAGCAGAAAAGAGATTCGAGTCATTCAAATGTGGTTCATCCAATAGAGCCAGAATTCAAAGAGTGAAGGTTCATCAATCGAAGAAGCAGTCCAAGGAACTATCAGCTCTTTACTTGGCTCAAAACATCCGAGCTCATCAAGGTGCGATCTTGACAATGAAATTTAGTCCTGATGGCCAATTCCTGGCGAGTGCTGGGGACGACAGAATCGTACGGGTATGGAAAGTGGTGGAGGATGATAGATCAAGCGAGTTTGATATTCCTGAGATGGATCCTTCATGTGTGTACTTTGCAATGAATCACCAATCTGAATTGAAGCCGCTGAGTACAGATAAAGAGAAAAATGGTAAATTAAGAAGAACTTCTGACTCAGCTTGTGTTATTCTTCCCCCAAAGGTCTTCCGTTTATTGGAGAAGCCATTGCATGAGTTTCAGGGCCACACCTGTAAAGTATTGGACCTTTCATGGTCTGAATCCAATGTAAGTGAAGGGATATCTGTTACTTTTGTTCTGTATAGGTTTTGAAACTGGACTCATTTGCCCTCTTCTGCTGGCAATGCAGTGTCTGTTGTCGTCATCAATGGACAAAACTGTTCGCTTGTGGCAAGTTGGGTTAGACCACTGTCTCAAAGTTTTTCCACATAACGACTATGGTATGTAATTGCCTTTTTTTGTTTTTTTTTTTTTTTTGGTTTTGGGGGGAGGGGGAGGTTAATATTGAGTCTATGTATTTATGGAAACCCTGGATAATGGTGCTTATTCTGAGAATCTATTATTGACTTTGTTTTTGGAATGATGATGCAGTGACATGTGTTCAGTTTAACCCTGTTAATGATAACTATTTCATTAGCGGGTCAATCGATGGGAAAGTTCGCATTTGGGAAATATCTCATTGCAAGGTCGTTAATTGGACTGAGATTAAAGATATAGTTACTGCCGTATGCTATCGCCCTGATGGCCAGGTAGATGTTGTGCCTTCACTATTTTCTGTCCTTTGAACTGATTTTTTCCTGGTGAATGTGCATAATAACATCAGATCTTCTTTCAGGGTGGAATAATTGGCACAATTACAGGGAGCTGTCGCTTTTATAGTATTTCAGGTACTGAAGGTTGCTAGATCCTTGTCTCTGTTGTTATTGATCCTAGTCTGTACTTAAGCCTATGTTTTGCTGTCAGAGAGTCTTTGGTTTTAGAACACTTAAAAACATCTGTATAGTTCTATGAATTAATACAATGGTTGTTCATGACTGAGAGATGTATTACCAAAATTGAGTCTGTAGACTCGTCATTTTATAAGATTGGGTTGATATCTGCAGAAAGGAAAATTCACTGAATCAAATATTCCTTTATGTTTTACAGATAATCAGCTGCAACTAGATGCTCGGATCTCTTTACACAATAAAAAGAAGTCATCTGGAAAATGGATAACTGGCTTCCAGGTAATGATCCCATATTATGATTGAAGCATCATCATGTTATTCTAGCTTTGGCAATTCTTTTCTGCTGTTCTATAGGTCTCATGCTGATATTTTTCACCAGTTCTTCCCTCAAGACCCCCGCAAAGTGATGGTTTCTTGTGCTGATTCACAAGTTAGAATAATTGAAGGGGTGAATGTGATTGGTAAATATAAAGGTGAGTCCGCTTCTCTAAATGAATGAAGTTTCTCCTTTGTTTAACTTGCTTGCTACTCTATTAGGCAGCCCGATTGTTTGCAACTTTTCGGAGATTTGCTTTCTTAGTAACTTAAGAAAGCTTTGGCTCACTAAATTTGTATTACTACTCATGAACTGTTTGGGTAGCTGATCTATGTTCATCTTGTGCATAGTTTGTCTGTTAAAAAAGCGTCCTAGCATCTCTAACCCCGTATTCTGAGTTTACTAATAAGTTTTATAACTTGTCTACAGGTCTTAGGAGTGCTGGAACTTATTGCTCGGCGTATTTCACATCTGATGGAAAGCATATAGTATCTGCATCAGAAGATTCCAATGTGTATGTATGGAAGTGTAATGATCAAGACCATCAAGACAAACCTCAAATACAGAAGATTAAGTCTTCGGAGCGATTTCTTTCCAATGCATCCATTGCACTTCCTTGGCCAGGATTGCGAAACGAAGGCAGAGGAAATAGGAAGCAGACACTATCTTCCTTTTCCCCTGCGGATTTCTCATGTGCGCATGACTTCTTCTTAGACTCATGTCCTCCTAAAGGATCCGCTTTATGGCCAGAGGAAAGGCTTCTTTCCTCGAACCCTATAGGTGTAACATCTTCAATACACAAATCTGAGTTCAAATTCTTGAGAACTTGTCAGAGCAGATCGGACTTCCATGCCTGGGGTTTGGTCATTGTGACTGCTGGCTGCGATGGACGGATAAAATCGTTCCACAACTATGGACTACCAGTACCGCTTTGAATTCCCTGTTCAATGCCATTGATCATGACAGAATTGCAAGTTCATCAATGCCTCGTCCTATTCACATGGCTTTTGCCTCGTACTATTTCTCTGCGGGGTGTTGATGAAAAGCTAGTTTTGGAAGCATCAGCAACCAAGCATCCCTGCTCAGCATGTTTCGGGAAATTCCCAAAACCTCCATGTGCTCCCACATTATGCTTAATTGCCAGTTGATGCTGATTTGATGAGATGCCAGCATAAGCATATGATTCTTTGATTGATTATCCCTGAGAAACTTGCATGGACTGGCCCAGAAAAGAGTTATTCATGTGCTTGTTAAGGCCATTTTGAGGATTACACATACATGTGATTGGGCATATTTAAGTTTTGTGGGGTCTCAGTGGAACCTTTTTTTATCCCTTCCTTTTAAATTTGTGTAGAACCCTGGGAGGTGATATGGCAAAGCTGGTGGTTATATCTGAAGAATAGGCATTTTTGGTGGGGGGAGCCCTCAGCCTTTATGCTGTATTGGCTCCTACTGAATGATTTAAATTCTTCTGTCTGCTAGTTGAATGCTGTCGCCATGTTTTGGCCCGGCTTGGCTTCCGATTTGGGCCGTGGACAGGTGGCTGGGATCCAATGGGCTCGCCCTTCATCGGCTTGATGCTAAAAGAGTCGACGAGCCCACGTTTGCCGTTGCCAGTCACCATCACTTCTTAGGTCATCAAGCAAAGGTGCAGTTGGGAATGGCTGGTAACATATGCCCTTTTTGGATAACAGGAGGTGATGCAAAATGTTTATTTTGAGTTGTATTCACTGACTGAATGTACTGACATAGTTCTGATTAGCAGATCAATTAGGTTAGATTATGTTATTTATATCAGCAAATTGTAATGCAAACTATGTAAATAGAAATTCATTATTGGGATATCATAGGGTCTTTGGTTGTTCAAATGTCTTGTGATATGGAATCCTGATGCTCTCTCAATAAGTAAGAACAAAAAAGAGTGGGTCAGTTCAGCTCCAACTCTGGGGACCTCTGTAAAATTGGTCTCTGATGGGTTTCATGTCAATCAAAGAGCAAAAATATCAGTTCTCATTTGCCATATCAAACAGTACTTTTCATTCACAAATAAGTATTTATCGGTTTCTTTCAATCTTTTCCAATCTTTACTGGTCTTTAACTCTTTCATCAGACGTTCTAAAAAAAATATGAATCGTTTCTAATCCTTTTCAATCGTTACCATGTTTTCCTTTTCACTCTCTTCTCAAATTCCCCCCCCCCCCCCTACTCTTCCCAATCTTTGCCAATCTTCAAACAATGCAGTGCTTTCTAATCCTTGACGATTTTTACCAGTTCTTTCCGATCAATGTTGTTTACCAACGAAAAAATACATATTTGGGTTAACTCTCGAAATGTCTAGTATTATTCTAGCTAAAAAATAGCCCACCCTTAACCCATATGGCCTTTGTGCTTCCTACCAGACTATCTCTACAAATCCGCTACAAAAGCTCATGTCCTGCCTCATACATAAGGAAACCTGTTCCTGCTTCTACCTAATGAAGATATTTCTCGATAATGACGGTATGACTTTTACCCCGACATCTTCTATCCCTTGAGTTTACATAAGCTCATATTTTTAGATATCATTTTTAACTTAATGGTATGTTGTTTCTACTAATTATAAGTAGCTTATTGTTGATCAGTGTTGATCATTACTGAAATTGTGAATGGGAAACGTGACTAACTGCTGATGACTATTGATCAATGTTGATTGGTTCACTTCGGCTGCATTTGGAACCCCACCAAAGACAAGTCCACCAAAACCCCACAATTTCCACCCTCTTCTATTAGTAGTTTCTATGAAGAGAAGTGATGAATTGACCATTAGCCATCACTACTCATTGCAAATATGAAGTGAAGCAGTTCTTAAAATGATTTGCTAATGATTAAGACTGACTTTGATTGAATACATTAGATCTCAAAATCGATTAAATTTCAAGTTTAATTTCACCTTCGGCGTTATATACAGTACTTTGTTACTCATGGAATAAGTGTATCAAGAAATAGTAGAATTTAGATGTGACACTGCCGGGCAAGAAGTTGACACTGCCATCTCAGCCAAAGCCCAAAGGGGCTCACAGCCCAACACAACCCAAACCCAAGTTCTAATTTAGGCTCGAACCACACACCCCTACCACCTCCAACTTACGACCCTTTCAACTGTCTCTTCTATTTCTTAGTGTTGCCAAATTACTAAAGCCAGCCCAGCTTAGCCTAAGGACCCACCCCATTCAAAGCCAAGGGCTAAGCCAGCCTGGTCCAACTTGGCTCGGCCGGAAAGTTCAATGAATCAAATGTATCCAAAGCTGGCTTAGCCTGCACATGGTGCTGATTGGCATTAAATGGCTGGTTACAGAGAAGAGCATTCGTATCGTTTCACCCTCATTCGTGCAGGAAACTGAATTGACAGCAATCGTTACAGCGAGTTCGCCGAGCAACAGCAGCAGCACAAGAGAATGTTGCAGTAAGCGTTGTGTTTGCTCAACTATCAAAAGCTGCATATACATCTGTTTTCTTAGTTCTTACAAAAGCTGACCTGAAAGAGTGTTAAGGGTTCGTTTGGGAGGAGAGTAAGTTAGAGGAGTACAAGTAAATAAGAGTAAGGAGGAGTAGGAGTAAAGGCGAGTAAATAAGAGTAAATTGTTTATCCTTGTTTGAAAATTTAAGAGGAATAAACACTTACCCTTATTTGGAAGAATAAGAGAGTAAATAAAAATAAATGAACGAATTGACACATTTACCCTGACAAAATATATTAAAATATGTTATAATTAGATTTATGGAGGCAAATAAGTAAAATAATCGTCTTACTCCTCACTTACTCCTCCTTACACCCCAAATTGGAGAGTAAGAAAATGGGAATAAATGAGGAGTAAGGGAAAGTAGAAGTTACTCCTCCTCACCCCTCCTTACTCTCCTCTTGTTCCTCCCAAACAAGGATAAGGAGGAGTACCTACTCTCCCTTACTCCTCCTTACTCTCCTCTGCTGCCCATCCAAACAGACCCTAAGTATCAAACAGTAGCAGAGGATCCAATTGAAGACTTGGTCATCCTACATCAGTAATATCCATGATCATTACTCGAAAGAAAGAGATCAGGGAAATTGATTCATTCATTCCACCTGTCATTTAGCTAACTGAAAACTGCCCAACAGCACTAGATTGTGGCAAGTAGCCTATCTATGGAACCAACAATCAGAGGGCACTCTAGGCCATTAAGTCCTTTGTACGCAAGCTATACTAACCATCAGTCTGTGAGACGATGGTAGCAGCATCAAACAAAATCATCCGCAAACAGTCACTACTCCGAAACCCTTGCATTGAAGTAGATATAGCATGAAATACACTGTTGTATCTAGCCTATCCAACTGTAAAGACAGATAAATGATGCTGTTCTTGTCAACCTTCACGTTAGACACCAAGATCGAGCAGCTCTTCACCTTCTCTCCAGAGCCAAAACCATTCTATGTTGCTAACACATAACTCAGTGCACATTGCTAATGGGTAAGCTTTATTAAACACTGATATCTTAGTTCCAACTATGTCTGATAGTAACATATTATAAATGGTACAATTTATGGGTTCGAGTCTACTCATGATGTATACAAGCTTGGGGATGCATACTTACAACAGAACATACGGCTCATCATAATGAAGTAGCTCTCTCTTTGAAGAGATTGAATGCTTCCTCCCAACTGTTTGATAATGACTTCGTAGTACACCATCTCATTAGACCATAAAGAAGGGGCCAGGACATGTAAAATATCACTCAATGTGACGAAATGTACAGTTCAACGTCAATTGCGTAGTCCACAATGTCTCGAGCTATAGCACTATCCAACATATAGAGGTTATCTAAATGATCTCGAGGTTCTATACTGCCAATGTGATCAGTAATGGTAGGCTTTTCTACATGGTTTCGACAAGGTAATCAGATTACTTTCGTCCAAGCTAACCAATAACCTCTCAGTTCCAGCTTTGTCCTACAAAAGGTTGAATACAAAGACTTCATCAACAATACCAAATACAGCCAGCTTTTACCATGTTATGGTAAAAACAATGAGTTGTGGATCCTACCAGATTGGGTACTGAAGAGGTAAAAATCAAAGCAATCTTATCGCATAGAGGCTGTTTCCGAAAAATACTACCATCAGATTTCAGTCGCAGGACATCCAGGTAACGCAAAATAATACCAGGTTGTCCCTGAGAACGTTCGTTACACAAGCTTCCAGCATGCATACTGCAACTCACCCAACTTTACAAGATTGGCATTCAGTATCGCTAACCAGCCATGTGAAGACGATCTCGATCTAATGAACATCCATCCCGAAATGTTCTACCTTAAAATGAAAGCAATTCAAAGGAAACAAAAGAGAGTACAGAGAAACTAACAGGATTCCTTGAAAACAATTACTTCTAGAAACTAGAAGGACGGCCAAAATGGGCAAATGGGACATGGGAAAACTGGGGATGATTGATCAGTATGATCACCCATCAAACTCAAATCCAGACCCAAAAGATATAGATTGCCCTTTTAGCTATAATATAGAGTGAAACTGATCATACTCTGAATTCAAACATAGCCCCACTAAAAAATAGATATAGCAAGTGCAAATTTGGAATAGCTATCTCAAGAATCCCATCAAATAATCATCTAGACAAACAAACCAGCATAATTAAAAGAGAACAGAAATCTCGATTCAGCAAAGATCAAAAATTTCATTGAATAATTGTTCCCAAAACTCACGCAAACAACGAATAATTAACAATGGAAAACAAATGATAATATCCAGTTGCTTCTTCATATCCTCATGTTCTGAGCTAAACCCACATATTGATATCGTAATCAGAACACAACCCCCAAAAAATAAAAATAAATAAATCATCTTTCTTCAACGCCACACCCCCCAACATTTTACCTGCCCCAACAATATCAATGAAGCAAAATCAATCCAAAAAAAAAAAAAGAAATTACATACACATCTGAGAAAGGAAGGGACGGTTGAGATCAAACGGGGAGGGAATCAACGGAGGCAGGGGCGTTGGAATTGGAGGGCGGAGGAGCAGGCAGCGCGAGGCGACCATCATCGTGGCGCGTGGAATTGGTGAACATCAAGCTGCGATCCATGGCTTCTTCTTCATCTTCATCATCGTCGTAGTCGGAGGTGCTGAGGTTGATGCAGGAGCACCGCTCCAGGGAGGCGAAAAAGGCGGCGACTACGCCGGCTCCGACGTAGTTCGCCACCATGTAGAGCTTCCCCGACGGAGTTATGGCGGTGTTGTCCTCCATTGTTACGCTGAGGAGAGAGAAAGCTTGAGGAAAGAAGGAAGGATGGAGAAATGGGGGAGATTGATTTGGGGGTATTTAGGGATTTGGGGTAGAGCGAGAAAATTGGATGAGAAGATAAGGTCAAACCACGGGATTTGAATTGTGCGAATAAAAAGAAAGGCATGAGTTTGACTTTTGGGTTTCGTTTCTGTTTTGGGAGTCAACTTTCAAGGTTATTTTTAGAACATTCCATGTATATATGAGTTATTTTTAGACCATTCCATATAAATAAAAAAATCTATGGTCCTATTTGATAAACAGTTATTAGTTGTTCGTTATTTATATTAACTGTTAGGCTTGTTAGTTATTATTTGTTTGTATTAACTGTTTGAATTAACTATCTGTAGAAAACCTATTTAGTAAGATTAACTGTTTTTGATAACGTTGTGAGACAAAAAGTTAATTTTATAAAAAGCTCTTCCAAAAAGTTAATAGAATTAGCCTTTTTGAATTAGCTTTTTGAACCTAAAAAGCTATTCCAAAAAGTTAGTTTATCAAACACCCAAATTAACTTTTTTATTAGGCCAAACAGCTAATTTTGGCCCAAAAAACTATTTTTGACTAAAAAACACCTAAAAAACACCCTATATGAGCTATTAAAAATTGTTGTGATACTAAGAGAAAAGGAAAAATAAAAACAAATCTAAATATATTTGATGCATTTAAAATCACAATATATATATATATATATATATATATATATATATATATATAATAAAACGAAACATTGCAAGCCAAACATTTGACACATGGCAACCTCTCACAGTTTTCGCATTAATTCTAACATAAATACAAACCTATTAAAAAATAATAAAAGATCTCTAATTTCTGTAATTATTATTTCCACCTTTTCAAAGTTTTTTTTTTAAAAAACTGTACATATTAAAAGATTCTAACCTCAATATTATGATTGTTGCCTTTTTTTAAAAATATATAATAGAGCTTGACTTTTGATTTATGACTTTTTCTTTGAACATAAATATAAATATGGAGTGCTAAGGCCCTGTTCTTTTCGTGGGTAATTTTGGATTTACTAACCTCAACCCACTTCAATCTACTTCAACCCACTTCAACCAACTTCAACCCATCCCTTCATAATTACATTCTCATTATTTTAACACACTTCAATCTACTTCAACTCACTTTAATCCACTTCAACCTATTTCAACCCACCTCAAAAAAAAAAAAAAAAAATCAATTTCAACTCACTTCAACTAACCTCAATCCATTTCAACATTTTACCCACCTCAATTTATCCACGAAAAGAACAGGCCCTAAGTGTTCGATATGATATGGCGACAATTGTGAATCGTATACATAAGATAATACTAACTATGAAAATTGCCACCAAAAAGTACAAAATTGCTGGACAGCAGTACTAAAGTCTATTTAGTTTAATTTATTCTCACATCATGCAAGGACCACGAACAAGATGTCTTTGGTACTCTTCCATCAAACATATTGCAACCTCCTTGACCTTCTCCAAAATATATGTTGTTTGTTATTTGGCTATTGAGAAAGACAAAATAATGTAGACCCTGAATTCAATGGATGTACTTCAAGGCTAACCAAACTTGAGAACCAAGAGGACGTAGCCAGAAAGAAGGGGGGGGGGGGGTTTACCCGAGGTTATATGCAGTTCATGACACATCAAATTTTCGATTTTTTATGTTCCATTTTGAAGTTGTACATGGGTTGTTTTAGTTTATCTTACTTATCCACTATGACTAATGTTAAATAATTAATGAAAAATGAGAATTTTCAATTCAATTATGTAATTTCGATTCTACCTGCTCCTGTTATTGTAACATAATTTGATGTGATTGTTAATCAATCTTTAAAAATTAACTCAAACAAGCTAGGTTTGCAATTCTCGTGCATGAGAGAAGGGAACTTAGCGGCCGATTGGATGGTCAAGTTAGGATGTTTAATTAGGTCATTAGCTACCTGTTCTACATCCCCTTCCCCTGAATCACTGGTGGATCCACACTATGCTTAGGGGTGTCCATATGGACACCCCTAAGCACCCCCCAAAAAAAATCTATTTTAAAATAGGTTAATTTAGTAACGAAGTTGGTTTATGGGCACCCATACGAAAAAAAAAAATAGTGTATATTAATAACGATATTAATTTATGGACATCCATATCCTAAATGTCTGGATCCGCCACTGCCCTGAATTTAGTTTCATTAAGGACGATAGCTATCATCCACCTTCAGTGCTTGTATACTCATTAAGGACGGATTCTTGGAAATACTGGGGAGACCTGCAACATCAATATATTGTGAAGAACACTGAATCTTATAGCTTTGTCAATGGGTGTCTTTATTGGCTTGGATTACGTACATTACCAGGGGATGATAAGCGTGAGATGATAATTTCTTTCAACATAGCTCTTGATTCACTGCAAGAGATTCCAGTTCCAATGCCAAGTTATGATGAGCGAGAGCTTGTACAAGTCTTGGGATACATCATGATTCCGTAGCTTTGTATACTGTTTATCCATGCCATGAGAATGAGAACGAGAATAAGAAATGCTTTGATATATGGACGCTTACTGAGGGCATTTTCAGCAAGAGGATATCTATAGGACCTCTTGTTGGAATTTGGCGTCCTGTTGGTCATTTTAAGAATGATATGGCTATATTGCAATGTTATGGTGGAGCATTAGTCTTATGTGACCCTAATGACCCTGATGCAGAAGAACTTCGCAAAATTACAGATGACAAAATGTGCTGTGCCCTTATCACACTGGAGTTTCCATTTACAGAGAAAGCTTGGTTTCTATCAAAGGTTTCGCATGGCATGAGGAAGTTGATCTATATATTGCATCTTTGCCGACAAAGGAAAAAAGATCCCACGCTTTGCTCATGGTATACTTGATGCCATGTTGTTAATCAAAACTAACGCAAGTTGGTTCAAGTAGTTTGACACTTGTTTCCTTCAAGCAAAGTCTCGTGTTGTGATGAATGGAGAAAATCTATGATAGGAGAGCTCTACCTCTTATTGGGCCATCAATAGCTCAATTTCAGTGAAATAGAAGATCCAAGACAAAAAAAATATCGTTAATCAAAGCATCACAAAAATAATTTCCTTCATTACTTTTTTTTTAAAATCTAGTTGTTATATATGATTTTGGTTGAAGAAGCCGGATTATTCATGTTGACAATACATTAATTAATTTGAGCATATGACTCTACACTTAAAAGTTTTTACTGCCACATATGCAATTAATATGCCATTTTTCAATTAAAAAGCATATATGCAAAAGCTAAGAAGAGATTCATCGAAGCTATAGATGAGCTCTCCTAGCTTCAATCCCATATGGACCAAAATGCCTAATTTGGAAGAGGATGTGAAGCATTGATGTATAATCCAAGAGGCTAGGGAAACCCTAGGCAAGTTGAGGTTATGCGGTATATAACTATAGGAGACCATAAGAAGTTAGAGCGTTTCCGGTGGGAGTTTCGAATTTTGGAACTCTGCCCTGCTACGTCAGTAAAAGTTCCACAATTTTGGAATTTGCATTTCATCACTTCTCCAACCTATGGAACTCAATTTTAATATTCCAATAAAAATATTTGTCATAGATGCACCTTGTAACACACAATTTATTTTTTAAATCATTTAAAAATTATATACTTACTTTAAAAAAAAAAATTTAAAAAGTAAACAGTCACTCGCGGAGAAACACGCACAGACGTGCTTCTCCGCGTGTCACACGCATTTCAGCCTGGCTGGAAAGGCAAAATGTGACATGCCACAGACACGCGAGCCCCACACTTATCCCTCATGTCTGTGGCTGCTAATGCTCTTACAAAATTCAAGTTTTCTCATGTGGTTATACTCTTTTATAATTTGTTTTTCCCCTTCAATCTAATAATCATATGTTTGATAAGGTATAGGGAAAGAATGTGACTTATTGTAATTGAGGATGAAAATGTACTGACATCTCTACTATTGAGTGTATTACATTGCACTAGCTTGTATCCCCTCAAATATTAGAGCATTCGTAGTCGGTCGTGAAAAAGGAGAACGCTGGCCCTACGGCCCACGCTGTCACTTGTCACCACATGAGAGGAGAGAAGGAGGTGTGCCACGCGGGGGAGAATGGGCAGGCATTTCACCCCGTGGGCTACCTTTTGACTTTTTTAAATATTTTTTGTTGTTTTTTTTTTGAAGTAAGTATATAATTTTTAAATAATTTTAAAAATAGATTGCGTTTTATAAGGTGAATCTATGATAAATATTTTTATTGGATGATTAAAATTGAGTTCCATAGATTGGAGACGTGATGGATTGCAAGTTTCAAAATTGTGGAACTTTTGCTGATGTGACAGGCCATAGTTTCGGAACTCTGGCTGGGAATGCTTTTATAATGTTCAAGTTTTTTGTATGCTGTATTTTTAATGCGCTGCACCTTTTTAATGCTACAGAAGCGCATCTGGTGTAGTGGTATCATAGTACCCTCCCACGGTACTGACCGGGGTTCGATTCCCCGGATGCGCATTTAGACTTTGTTTTTTTTGCCGTCTGCGGCTTTACCTGTTCCTTTGTTGTCACATGCTCGGATAGAGTGATAGACGGATACTCTTCTATGGATCTATGATCATTAAACTTGTAGAAAATACAAAAAGCATTTGATTGCAGGTCATTAGATAATTTGTGGGCTAATAGGGAATTATTATTTCATAAAAAAATCATGCGATTGTTTTACCCAAGATGCATAAAGTAATTATATAATGTGATTTTTCTAAAAAATTACATTATTCATATATACAAATAATGTGCTTATGTAGCATTTTTTTCTGTATAATCTTGCCGCATCATTTGGGCAAACATACGTCAACAATTAGTGTAAATAAATAAAAAATAGTCAAGGGGTATTCACTTCATATTTGAAGTCGAAAGGCATTTTCTAACCTTAACCAAAAGTTTACGGGTACTTCATTTGTAGAACTCGGTTTGGGCCCTTTTGTATTTATATTGCATTTTCTTACTTTTCTTACCATGTGCATATGTTGAACCCGTTACACCCATACTCCCATAGTAAGAACCTGCATTTAAGTATAGAAATTATATATCAGTCATAAGTCTATATACCCGAGTTATCATACATAGTAATTCTTTAATTTCTCAAAAAAAAACTACCCCCTATTTCCATTGTCTCTCTTTTCAAAAAACAAAGTTTCCTTGTTTCAAATAGCGACAGGCCACTGAATTTATAGATTCGAGTCTATGATATAAGTGATTGTCTAAGTATCCACTTGTATGTCTCTCTCACTGGCGTATTCAAAGGCCGCTTGAAATATAAATATTTTTTATATAATAATTTAGTCTTCTTGACCAAGATGCCACAAAAATAATTTACGATTCTCACACAGTTCCACCGGTAAGGGCTCATTCCAAAGGTTCAAAAATGGCAAATTGCCTCATTAGGTAAGGCATATGCCTCTCCATTTCCCTTGCCCAAATGCCATGCATATGATTGTGGCAGAGGAGGATACTTGGTTTGTTAGTAGAAGAGCATCTTTAAAGATTGACAAAACTTGTGAACTAATCTTAGAATACATGGCATTGATCACATTACACTCCCTTCTTCCATTTTGCCAAGGAAATTAAATCATCATCAAGATTAATTCATCTTAATTTGCTAGTATGTTTACATTTCAAGGCAAGGCATGGGATCAAAGGGGTTAGAAATTCATCAAATACATTTACACATGTAACAAAACAAGAGTTATTATTGGTATAACACTGAATCATTGCATGTGTCTTTTTAATGTATTATTTTAAGCCCATTTGATTGATTACCCCCAAACTCTTGCCCACCAACAAAGAAAAGCATCTCCAATTAGTTACACATTCCTTCACATTCATACTTGTCTAAATCACCAACAAACCAAACATCCCTCCAACAATCATTCATTCCCTCTATTATCTTTCTCTATGGCTAGGAAGCCACTTCTCTCATTTGTTTTCCTCCTCTTGATAACCCCAGCTTCTCGAGTAGAGTCGAATATTGGGGTCAATTATGGCACTGAAGGAGATAACCTTCCTCCCCCATACCAGGTAGCCAAGTTCCTCCTGAACTCGACAATCATCAACCGCGTTAGGCTCTTTGATTCGGACCCGGATATGATCCGGGCCTTTGCCTACACCGGAATTTCCGTAACAGTCACAATCCCTAATGTTCAAATTCCTAGGCTTACAAACTTCACCTTTGCACAAGAGTGGGTCAGGGCCTACATTTCCCCCCACATCCGATCCACCAACATAATTCGGATCTTGGTGGGTAATGAGGTCTTATCGACGGCTAATAAGCTCCTAATTTTGAACCTGGTCTCCGCGATGGAGACCCTCCACGCGGCCTTAGTTGAGGAATCGTTGGATCGTAAAATTCAAATCTCGACCCCTCATTCCCTAGGAATCTTGTCCAACTCGGACCCACCTTCTTTAGGCAGGTTTAGACAAGGATATGATGTACATATTCTCAAGCCGTTACTTAACTTCCTAAGAGTTGTAGATTCTCCCTTTATGGTGAACCCATATCCCTTTTTCGGTACCTCCAATGATACCCTTAATTATGCCCTTTTTAGGCCCAATCCAGGGATACTTGACAACAACACCAATGTGAACTACACCAACATGTTGGATGCACAACTTGATGCCGTCTTTAGTGCCATGAGGATTTTAGGCTATGATGATGTGGACATTGTCATAGCTGAGACTGGGTGGCCCTCAAGTGGGGACCCCGGCCAAGTTGGCGTGGACCCTCACAGTGCGGCCACCTACAATGCCAACTTGGTACGCCACGTGACATCTGGTGTGGGGACCCCACTCATGCCCAACCGGATATTTGAGACGTACATTTTTGAATTATTCGATGAGGATTTGAAGCCAGGACCCACCTCTGAGCAGCACTTTGGGCTATTTGGGCCGGACCTAGCTCCAGTGTATGAGATAGGGATCATGAGGCCCGACAATGCTTCCAAGTCTGCTCCTAGAAGTACTACATGTTTCTTGATCATCATGCTTATATGCTGGCTTCTTGTGGTTTAATGTTGGCTCTTGTGTGACGTCTTACGGCTCGTCGGGAGGCCCAAGAATCAAGCAGTCAGGCCCAATAGCTATTGGACTCGTGAGTCCATCACCATTGGGCCTATGATCAAAGGAAGTCATGGTGTGAGCCCAATGGAGGTGTTAAAGACGTGGGCCCACAGAGGAACATAGGCCAAGTCTGTGGGCTGGGCCTTGATTTCAGGCCCACAAAACCCAACATTGGCAGGTGCTTGTGCATTGAATTTGCATTTCCAAGCAAATGGGAGGCATGATTTTGATTCCGATTTTGGACGAACTGGAATTTTCTCTTTCCTTGATCCAAGTATGTCTTATAGTTATACTCCATTATTAAACCAATATTAAAATTTAAAATTTGACGACTGTTAGTTAATTTAACTGATATAATTTTAAAAGTCGGTTAAGAGAGAACCATTTCGAAATTGTATTTATATTGACATTATTTACTTCTTCATTGTGCTTAACAGGCTATATGGGAAGATGCAAATACAAGGGAGGAACTCAATGGAACCAATGGGGTTCTCAACAATGGAGACAATTTGTCACAAGAGTAATGTTGCTAGAGATAGTTTTGTTTTTTCTTTTTGTTTTCTCGCTTTAGATCAATCGAATTATTTTGTTTTTGTACATTCGTGATTCCTGGTGTACGGGTTCTTCTAGGAAATCGAATTTTTTTCATCAATAGGAGATTGAGTTCAATTTGTACGTCAATATGACTCATGTTGATTGTAGTCAACACGTTTTTATGTAGAGTATATATGCTTTATCCGTCATGAAATGTTACAATGTTACTAATTCATACATTTCGTTCTCTCTTAATACAACAAAAATCAGACAAGAATCTATGTTAGGCTTAAAAGTTGCCTGAACCATTTGAAATGAAAACAAAGTGATTATGTACCGTATGTACGTAGATATTAAAATAAAAATTAAATTTTTTGCGGATAAAGATAATTAAAAGTTATCAATACCAGATTACTTTCAGTTCGAGGATACTTTTCTATCAAAAAAACAAAAACCCTCCTTTCCTCTGTACTATGATTCTTCATCCAAGCAATTTTTTTTGGGTAAAGAATCTATGCTATCCTTTTCTGCAGGTTGATGTAATGACCCCTTCTATAAGGCTTGACCCAATGAGTTTAGCAGGCAGAGAAGAAGAGAAGGAATCCAATCACCGAACTAAGCTGAATGGAGACCTTGGCAAATTTCTTCATTGAGTTTATAAACGTACATTACGGAGCTCGAGTTTATAAATTCGGATCTACAATATAAGTACAAATAATATGTCCACACACATAATCCAAAAAAAAAAAAGTCTTTTAGATTGTTGGCTCTAGATTCTCTCATTAAAAAAACTAACGTCTTGAAGCTTAGACTGGCTAATGGGTCATTCGGTTTGAGTATAGGTCAGATTAGTTTTGGATCTTATCATGTGTCCGTTTTGAGTACAGGCTCGGTTCGGTTTGGTCGAGTGAACTTTGGTTTGTGTCGACTTTGGATCAACGATTTTTGATCAAATATGATTTTCATGCAAAAGTGAGCAACTTTGCAGAAAATTTCAGATCGTATATGGTTCAGTAAAGTCAATTCAGATTAGGGGTCCACTTTCAGTAAACCTATTTCGAATAAAGAGTAAGATATGAATTCGGATTATTTCATTCGAGTTTCGACTCTTGAGTCAGTTTTGCCGGGTTTACTTGAAGCACTTGCTAGTTTGGTAGGACAAAAAGCCGCAAGCGGTCGGCGCGTTGGGAATTTGACAGACGTCATGGTGAATTGACCCATGGTGCTGGTCTACCCTTGACATCTGATCTGAACTTGCTGGCACTTTGCGCCCCCCCCCCCCCCCCCCCTCTTCTTCCCAGTTGGCCTCTGCCATCTTCATCCTCATCTGAATCAAAATCCCATCTCTCCACTCTGTTTGATCACCCAACACTCAATCACATTCCCTTCGGCTTGAATTGGGGGTTTTTAAATATCCCCATTAACCTTCAAATCACTTCTTCCCCCAAAAAATTGTGGGGTTTAATTGATTTAGGGTGAGGTTTAGGTTTAGGGTTAGCTAAGATGGGAGGAGATTGGCAGCAGCTTTTGCAATCGGTTTTCATAGGATTGATATTCTCTTTCCTTCTTGCAAAGCTCATCTCCTTGATTACCGCATTCAAAGATGATAATCTCTCTCTTACTCGAGCCTCCGACACCCCCACCATCACCGCCGCTGCAACCCGAAGTCGGCATCATCGCCGGAAATCATCTAACCAATCGGAACTGGAATCTATGGTTTCAGAAGGACTCCGGCAAAGCAAGAGTATTGGGGAATTGAGTGAGGTGGGTTCTAGGGTTAGTGACGACAACTCGGTGGCAGCTGAAAAGGGTAGTGTTTCTGGGGGTGATTTTATGTTGGATGATGTGGGTACCGATGATGATGATGATTGGGAAGGTGTTGAGAGCACTGAACTTGATGAAGCTTTTAGCGCTGCTACTGCTTTTGTGGCTGCTACTGTTGCAGATAAATCTTCTCAGAAAGTGCCCAATGAGGTTCAACTCCAGCTTTATGGGCTGTACAAGATCGCCACTGAAGGTCCTTGTGGCGTTGCTCCTCCGCCGGCCTTCAAGATAAGGGCTCGAGCGAAGTGGTATTGCTTCTATCATTGCCATTTTGCAGAATGTAGTAATATGTTGTGATTTGTTCAGACTTTGACTGACATGATTAGTTGGTATGATTTGATAATAAGCAACTTTAATAGTGCAATAGAAAATGGCAAGAAAACGAGGATTGGTTGGGAGATGGAAGGCAGGTGTTTTGATTTCTCCTATGGGAAATAGCTAATGACTGAACTGTGCTTTTATTCGATGATGATACTTTGGTCCATTGTGAGTAGTTGTTGATACTGGAAAAGCTTGCTTCACATAGATAATGAGGTTTCCGTTTATCTGATGGCGTTGGAAATTGTGTTAATTCCAAAAACTATGCTTTATATTTCTGTTTTACATACCTAAGTTTTGGTATGTTGTAAATGATATGATTTTGTCTTGTCAGAAACATCCAATTAAATGATAGGATTTTGATTCAGACTTTCAAAATTTTGACACCATTACCCTAGTCTAACGTATTGATAGTGACTAACATTGAATCAATCAAGACAAATACCACTAAAGTTTAATACTGAACTAGGAAATAATAGTTAGCAAAATTGTGTTGCAGGGATAATTTCCCTTGAAAGAGGTGTGGGGCTTGGCTTCATATAAACTTTGATACTCGAATCATTGTGCATTCTGATGGCAAAGGTCGAGTTTTGGTTTTGATGCCTCCATATGATCTCATAGAAATAGATGAATTCAAAGAGGTCTTATTTGTTTCATGGTTGGTTGCCATTAAAACGTGCATTCCTGAGAAGTAGAAACACTCCCTATGATAGAATTGCTAAGGAAAGTGAGAATTGAAAGTCAAACTCACCTTCGCACCTTGTACTTGACTAATTGAAAGTTGTTCGCCTGGGAAGGTAAGACTCGTTGTCCATTTGGAGAGTCATGATGAATTGGAACATTGTATTAGAAATGAGTATCAAGTGGATCAAATGGGAGATTTTGCTTTAGCTTTTAGGGAGTGTTCCTTTGTGCTGTTTGATATGCTATCTTTTGTAAAGCTGGAAAACAGAAGAAACTGAGAGGTTCTGAGGTTGGATAGGTCAGGGAGAAGAATGCGTTTTGTGATGGATTGAGAGAATTGAAACTTGTTATTGTGGTAGGCAGAGTGATGTCTGTGATGAATGACATGCTTGTGGTGAGGCTTGAGTTCGAAGGAAGGTAACTGCAGCAACTCCTCAGCCCTCATTGTTGTGTTAGGCACTGTTGTGGATCGATGGCTAATCATTTCATGGTTTCTCGGTGGGTCTTAGTGATATTTAGGACTAGGATCTGTACAAATATGGTCTTGATGGAGAGGAATAGATGAGCATTCGATAGGGATGAAGCCCAATCCGTGTTATTTTACTTATTATGTATAAGCCGCTAAAAGTTGATATTAAGGGATTGTGAGGATTGTTGTCCTTGATGAATGAACTATGTGCTTGTAGATGGATTTTACATAGGCTGTAGTGAGTGATTATATTTTTTACTTTGCATCCTTTTGTTCTTATATATAACCTTAGTATACAACACTTCTACTGAATTTTTAAAAAAGAAATGCAACTCATGTTAGTAGGACTTGTTTAAAATTGCATGACATGTGTACGTGTGATGGAGGAGTGCCTAGCCCTTCATGGGTCGCCCTATGCTGGTACAACTGCTTTGCAATGGCCTAATTAACTTCCTCAAGACTTTCTGACATGCTTTGTCCTCATTGATAAGCATCTTGAGAATCACCCCAAAAGGTCACCAATCAGAATGCTCTAAGCCAAGCACACTCTTAACAATATGATTCGTAGTGATGGGCCCTACGCTTCAATGATATAGGTAATACGGTGAATCCATTTGAGCTTTATCTAACGATGGGTATTAAATTGATGTCTGACTTAGTAAGTTTCTAAGCATTTTGTGCTCTCTAGTATAACATGAAGGCTCAAGTGTCCATATGCATGTCAATATATTGAATATTGACTAGAATATTGAAAATTGAGTATCTGACGCAAGTACTTGTGTATTGAAAATTCCTGGTATACATAGATAATTTATATACCTCTTGTCTTGCTATTGTGCATTCACTGGTCAGCAGTTGTGTATGTAGCCCTTTAATGAATACCAGTGTCATGGTTATTGCTTTCCTGTTTGCTTTGTTTTTTGCAAATCTAGTGCTAAAGTGGATTATTTACATTTTTATGTCTCATTTCCTCATTCATTAAGCTGTATTTCTAACATGTAAATAGTTACTGAATCATGTTTTTATAAACATGCGGATCATCAAAAACTGCTATTTTATTTATTTCTTCCTAAAGACTTTTCTAGTCTTCTGTTCATCCCTTTAACAATCTGACGATTGCATGCATTGTTCTGCTAATCTTTCTGCATCACCTACTTCTCTCTTTCTTTCTCTCCCCCCTGTTCTTTTTTTGGGGGCGGGGGGGGGGGGGGGGAGGGGAGGAGGGCGTATTGAGGAGATCAACATAGGATTGACTTAGATAATTCTTGGAACACTTAGTGTCTTTTTCAATATTTTTTTCTGAATAAAGCTGTGACTCTTCCTACCTGTTCTCTGTATGAAGAAACATGAATTTGGAAATTTTGATAAATTCTTGTGTATGATAAGATCCGTGCTGCTGGATTAACAAAGTATTCTTTTCGAGTATTTCTCTAGGAATGCGTGGCAAAAGCTGGGTGCAATGCCTCCGGAGGATGCCATGCAGAAGTATGTTGAAATTGTGACAGAGCTATTTCCTTCTTTGGCAAGGGGTGGTGATGATGTGAGATAAATTCTTTATTTACACAATTCTCCCCCGAATGAAATTGGGGCAGGGGGGAACATATCTGATTATCTGCTTGCATATTATATACTGCTAATTCTTCTGGTTCTTGAGAACTGCTCTTTTCAAAATTGTGCTGACAGAAAACAAAAGGTGTAGATCATAGCTCAGAATCCAAGGGACCCATGGGACCTGTTTTCAGCACTTTCATACATGAGGAGGAATCTGGAAATGAACTGT
This sequence comes from Selenicereus undatus, assembly GCA_017589665.1. Taxonomy (NCBI): domain Eukaryota; kingdom Viridiplantae; phylum Streptophyta; class Magnoliopsida; order Caryophyllales; family Cactaceae; genus Selenicereus; species Selenicereus undatus. The sequence continues at coordinate 99,195,664 of JACYFF010031952.1, read as the reverse complement.
AAGATTCCCTGCTTGATAGATGGGAAGATAAATTTTGTATTACATTTATGTCTCTTTTGATCTTGCGCTTGGTTTGCCTTGTATGTTTGTCCAGTGCATTTGCTCCTATTTGCTTGCCTTGCGTTCTCAGCGATAATATGTTATGCAATGCTAGCATGTCTAAATCCAAATCTATGTCCTGCCAAGGCGAGGTTTGGTGCAAAGAGGTCATTTGCCTTTGACCCTATATTAAAACCGTCGGCTACCAACCATTCCATAAGAAGCAAAGAACAATTTATGAGGTAGCTGCTTTAGTACACTGCAGTGTTAAGAGAACCGCACCGGACCGGTCGGTTCAACCACTCCGACCAGGACCCGTTCCACAGTCCTGGCCATAGTACACTGTGAACCGCTGTGGCAATCAAGCCAGAAAAAACCGGTCCTAACCGCGAAACTCAGCTACTGCAATCGAACCAACCAGGTGACGGTTGCATCGGAATTCTATTTTCTTTTCCTCTATCTTACTTCAAAGACTCTAAGCCGATAAAGTCTTCCATTGCCTTGCATGTGAGGAAGCTTATATTGTAATCTTCTCATTCAACCATGCCGAAAAATTCAAAGAAAATACAGGATCAAAACGCAAAATGAATATCAGAGCAGAGAAGAGAATGAAAGAAAGAAGATAGAGAAGAAGAGAGTGTGGTGTAAGAAGTTGAGCGTGGTGCTTTAAATGTAATCAAACTATCAAAGGGGGATGCCCTATAGAAACGTAATGACAGCTGGCTCCAGTTCTGAATTTTCCCATGCTCTCACTAAGCCTTTGCTTTGACTTATAGTCTCATGTGTTGTGCAAGTGATATACTAATGGCCGAGAAGAATTAATGGGCCATTATCTTTTTTTAAGAACAATCAACAGGCCCATTTTCAACATACTCAAAACTCACGTCCTTCTATAACAATTGTTTATATGAGTAAAATATATACGATGAATACCTTCTATAAAAAGAGAAAAAAGAAAAGATGAATTCCTTCTCTAGAAGGATAACAATCTGTAATAAAACTTAGTTTGTATACATTTTTCCTTATTTATGCTGTTCTTAGTATTTTTATTATGTGGGATGTAAGAAAATATTAGGAAAAATAATAATAGAATAAATTTTGGACTATATATTATCGATAGGTTTTTTCGGGTCTGACCGATCTAATCCGGTCTGATAACAGAGCAGGTCAACCGGCTTAATCCATTCCTAATGGTCTGACCGGTCGAACCATAGACCCACTACCACAACTGGTTCGATCACGGGTTCGGTTCTCTTAACATGGGTCCACTGTAATCAAAACTTTAAAAAGTTGCCCGGAAATGTACCGTTTTAGCTATCTTGAAAGTGTACTTCCGTTATATTAGGCATGCCTCATTAATCTGATTAATTTTATGGTGTTTTTTTTTTAAAAAAAACTTTTGTGTATGGCTTCTGTGACGTTAAGTATCATGTACTAAGTGCAATGTAGTTATGCTGTAGGCTCTTGAGTATTCTCTAGTGTAAATCATTTAAGTGGACGGATAGTTATGTAAAGTTTGGTGGCTGCTGAATTTTAGTTCTTAGAAGTGAAATTTAAAGGTCATTTTCCTACAATGCAGAACAAAGTTTTGGTGCCAAAATGTTTCTTTTGAGTAGAATATAAAGCTGAATACCACAGCATACTCTTGGTGGCGACCAGAGAGCTATGGCATGTATTTTTTTATCATGTTTAGAAGATATGTCTGAAAATACTGTTCAACATGAGAATTTAGGTAGTTGTAAGTGATTTCTTTATGTTAAATCACTGCTGATCTTTTAGGAGAGACATTATAGAAAGTTCGCCTAGGAGATGAAAATGCTATTGTGTTGTGCAGACCGTGAATAGGACTAATAAATTCCTTTACATCGAGCATTGAAGTTGTAAAACATCTAGGATGTATTTATTATGCAGGCTTGTGGAGGCTTGCTAGGTTTGTTGTTTGCTCTACACGTTTATGCTCTGCTTGTTTAAGCTAAGGTGAACTCACGAACCTAAGTATGGACCTGGCTTAGGCTTGGCTAAAAGTGGGGTGGTCCTGCTTGGGCTGCTGTGTGCCATGCTTGGCAAGCCAAGAGGCAAGTCCAACTCAGCTCAGGAGAGGAAGGTGTTAACATCTTTGTTTCATTACCATAGGAGCACTATGAGTTTGCTGGGTTGTTAAATGTTGTTTACTTGTGCACGAGGATCCTTGTGGGTTTGCACTAAAAGGCTTCTGATAGCTGTTAAATGTTAGATGGCCTAAAGTTGGATCTTGCAACTTCAACATCTAAGTCATCAAGTAGAGAGGAGGTTGAGATTATATTTAGTTGCCTATTATCTTGGATTTCTCTTTGCCGCAACTTTTCTGGGTTATTGATGTTGGTCTTCCATCAGTTATTGCTTTGATCTAGTTTAATTAAGAATTTATTCTTAATCCTAAATTTTATAATTATAATTGTTTACATATTCTCTTCTTGATAGGGAAAATCTTGTTCTCCTCAACAATGTTAAACTTTCGTACATTCCTTAACTACTATGTCTTTTAGGAAAATGGATGCCATACACGACTTTGCCAGAGAAGGTGATCTAGACAACTTGCTTAAATGCATTGAGAATGACGTTTCGGTGGATTTAAAAGGTATGTGCATTCGGTTATACTGTTGTGGCATTGTTGCCATGATGCAGTTGTTGCTGATGCTTTCTAATTGGCTTCAAGAACTTTTAAGATTGTCCTTTGTGATGGCTGTGGCATTCAAGTCTTTTTTGAAGAATCTGTTAATTTTGTGTCTGTCTACCAATGAGTATTACTTGTGAAGTTAATCTTTTGCCTCAGGGCAACCTTAACAAAGAGGGGTTGAAGATGTCATTTATTTTACAAAGCTTGTGTGGCAGGGTTTTTTTTTTTTTGGGACTTCGGTATACAGTTTTGACTAAACCCCCATGGTTGAGGTCAGTTTGAGGGAATATATTTAAACATATGAATGTATGGCTCTAATTGATGGCATTATGGTATGAAGAAGAGAGGACTTCTACAGCACATAGTGTCATGGACAGTACCTGATGGGGTATTCGTAGAGTATGGCTGGAGGAATGCCTTTCTTTCTCCTTCAAACCTTCTTCACAAGTCCACGTAGTCTTACATTCTTCTCCTGTTAGTTGCATGCTCCACTCCAACCGTTCAGGGGGGAAATGGAGCAGTGGCAGATCCCAAACTTTTGTGGACTTGTGTCCTTCCTATGATTTAGTAGTACACTAGTACCAATCTTAGCTTGAATATTTGTCTGCCTCTGGTTTGAAATGTACTTTCTTGTTCCTCCTTTTTGCGCTTTGAAAATGGCATCCTTAAAACTAGCCTAAAACTACCTTTCAAGCTCTCATTGCCGATGTGATTGTTGAAGACCCTTTTTAAAGATAATAAACATAAATATAGCAACAGCGTGGTGTAGTTCTTGCTAGTGCAGTTTCTAAGGAGGCCCAAGTCTAGGATGCCTTGCCTCTTAGAAGCGATATTTTGTTTGGAAAAGCAAATACTGATGCGAGGAAGATGATCTCATGTTTGTGATTATATTTATTTGACTCTGGAATTTGAGGTTGTATTTTTGGTGCTTTTTGAAATTCTTATGCTATGTTTCAATTCTTAAATGTGTGCTTTTATAGGTGTGGTTAATTTGAAGCTAACACCCTTTTCTGCAGATAGTGAAGGCCGGACTCCATTGCACTGGGCAGTTGATCGCGGTCACTCTGGTGTCATAGAGCTGCTCTGTAGTAAGGGTGCTGATATGAATGCTAAGGTAATGTAAGCAAATGAGTTTGGGTTTGTTTTATCATTGCTACTTCTCTGATTGGGGAATCCTACTTGTAGGTCGCCAACAGCAACACCCATCCCCCCCTCCCCCACTAACCTTCCACATGGGATGTGAGTGTTGTACCACTTGTCTGAGGATGTTTCATTTGGTGGCCGTGGGCAATATGCCAATATGCATGATTATGCCTGTGAATTTTTTGGGGGTTGGTCGGTTCCAACTAGATGAAATGAGTGGCCTTTACGGTTGACCTGGTATATCTAGTTTAACAAGTGGTCTGGCTGTGACATTGTTGTTTGACTGCGTTTAAAAGTCACCCATGTACTTGCAGTTCGCTTCCTCTGGTAGGGAGCCATGTTATGTCACTCATGCGAGTATTGCAAAACATATAGTTACTAGAGACAGGTCAGTCGATGGTCTCTCTGCTGGTGCGGTTTCTTCTCGGTAGGGAGGTGATCATTCTAGCGATATATATATGCTTTTGATTGACCTGAATTGTCTGTTTTCAAGCCACAAAGAAGCATGAAGATGGAGAGTATTGTGATCTGTGCCTCCAGCAGAACCAAGTTACTCTTATTGACAGCCCCCCTAACTCTCAAAAGCATGCTTGTTTTGGCTAGAGCTGGTGGTGTTGCCCCCCCCCCCCCCCAAAAAAAGGAAAAGGAGGGGGAAAAAAAGATCGGGAAGGTTGTTTCTTTACTGGTCAACTGATGTTAATTGTTATTGCAGGATCACGAAGGGCAAACTCCGTTACATTATGCAGTTGTGTGCGACAGAGAAGCCATTGCTGAATACCTTGTGAAGCATAACGCAGACGTTGATGTAAAAGATAATGATGACACTTCCCCGAGAGAGCTATGTGAGAAGAACTGGCCTTTTATGCAAGCAAAGGATGAAGTAAATGAGTAGTAGTTCCCTTTGTTTTTCGCCCCCTCGTCGTAAACTCACACAGCCACTAACTGAGGCCAACTTGGATGTAGTATGTGGATTACTGGATTTGTACATGTCACGTATTTTCATGGTTCTCTTTTGTTTCGGAAAGGGCAATACTGGTAACCCCCCCCCCCCCCCCCCAAAAAAAAAGAGATGTTTGGCTTGTACGAGATGTGGATGGAGCATGCAAAGAGGAATTACACATGAAATGCTGCCATTCTAGGTTTAGATGGTAGGTGTTTGGAGGATGCACCGAGGCATTTCGTGTTTGAGTACCACTTTGTAAAATTTTGATCGATCTTTCAAGTTCCAACAAGGAGGCATGCGAGGATCTCCTACTTCTTTATCACCTTCTTCCTTGTTTTTTTCAACATAGGGTGTGCTTACGAAATTTGATCATCTACCTTAGATTTCCGGTTTTCCGGGGGTGGCGGGGGGGGCGCCGCCTGGTGGCTTCAATTTTATTTACAGAACTGAGTGAAGAGTAACAAGGAAAGGGAAAAGGAGTACTCGTCTGCAATATGAAGTTTAAGTGCAGTTCACCACCAAGTATGAGCAAAGTTGATTTCACGCCTTTTGGAGATCAAAAAATTATTGTAACCAGCCACTTGAAGCAATAAAGAGTCCCCTCAAAAGTAAGTACATCGTCATTCGTCACTAATGTAAATGCACCAATGTTTCTAGTTCGTTGCCAGTCCAATGCAGACCGCATCAGCAAAATTATTATGTACATTCGAGAGTATGTGTTCTAATATTTTATTTATATATTTTTTCGGGTATATTTATTATATATTTATTTTTTAACATTTATTTGCTGATTTGTCTCATGGGAGCATGCGCCCCCAGCAAAACATGACCAGAAACCCAAGTAGAGGCAGCACCGAGGCACATTATGAGTCCGAAAGCGAAACTGACTTCTTTTCAGCTTAATAAAACAAAGCACAGCTGACAGTTGCATATCCTATACATTGTCTCAAAAATTGTACTTTGATCTGCAGGGGGCGGGGGACAAACAATAAAAGCCAAGCAAGTCATCCATCCCAATTTCTAGGCTACACTCGCCTTAACAAAAACCTCTCCTAAAGAGATAGAAATATAAATCAGTCTAAATCTGGAGACGATCAAGACCGTTAACTTAAAGTTCATCATGGCCGTCATCTGAATCATCAGAGTCAGAGCTGCCGCTTGATGGCCCACCAGACCTCTGATAGACGGCGGTGATGATGGGGTTGCAGACAGCCTCAACTTCCTTGAGCTTCTCTTCGTAGTCTTCCTTCTCAGCGCTCTGGTTGTCGTCCAACCACTCCATGGCCTCCTTCACAGCTGCCTCGATCTTCTCCTTCTCATCTGATTCAAGCTTGTCGGCCAGCTTGTCTTTGTCACTGATCTGGTTCTTCATGTTGTAGATGTAAGTCTCCAGGCTGTTCCTAGCATCGATCCTCTCCTTCACCTTCTTGTCTTCCTCAGCAAACTCCTCGGCCTCCTTCACCATTCTCTCGATCTCTTCTTGGCTAAGACGGCCCTTGTCGTTGGTGATAGTGATCTTTTCGGATTTTCCTGAGGCCTTGTCTTCTGCCTTTACGTTTAGGATACCGTTGGCATCCACCTCAAAGGTGACCTCAATTTGAGGAGTTCCCCTGTTTACATTCACAACAAAGGATCAGCATTTGTAAACAAATCCATCAACAAAAGAGTCTGCCTTTTCATTTAGTCTGATGTTTCATATATCACATGTTGTAGTATCAGATTCTCTGGTAAAAGCAGACTCTATGTTTCATATCATCTCCCATGCTAAAATTTCAAATTCCCTAGTACAGCCGGAGTCTATCTCTCCATAAATTTTAGGAACTGGCTATGGCTTTCCAACATTTGAAGTTAATGTCCGAAGCCAAGAGCACATCCATTGTCACAAAAACACAAGGAACTGCACAATTATATTTTGAAAACAAACCTTGGTGCTGGTGCGATTCCAGTAAGGTCAAACTTCCCGAGAAGCCTGCAGTCCTTGGTCAGACTCCTTTCACCTTCAAAGACCTGTTCAATGATATTGAAAGCTTATGTTAAATAAGGATATTAATTTCCATTGGAAACCCACTTCATCATGACTGGCAAAAATTGTACCTGGATGGTGACAGTGGTTTGCTGGTCCTGGTAAGTAGTGAAGATCTGAGATTTCTTGGTTGGGATGACAGTGTTCCTGGGGATCAACTTGGTCATCACCCCACCGACGGTCTCAATACCAAGAGTAAGAGGAGCAACATCCAAGAGAAGAATCTCTGCAAATCAAAGAATATTAATCAGTGTCATATTTTGAGAAAGCGGAAAATGTTTTCGTGCCACTTCCATTCTCAGAACAACTAACTGGAATGAGTCCAAGTACCTTTGGTTTCTTCACCACCCTCTCCACTGAGAATGCTTCCCTGAACGGCTGCACCATAAGCAACAGCCTCATCGGGGTTAACACCCTTGTTGGGCTCCTTCCCATTGAAGTACTCCTTCAAGAGCTGTTGGACCTTGGGAATCCTGGTACTTCCACCAACAAGAACAATCTCATCAATCTGGCTCTTTTGCAAGCCAGCATCCTCCATCGCCTTCTTGACGGGGCCCATGGTCTTCCTAAAGAGATCGTTGTTCAATTCCTCAAAACGAGCCCTGGTCAGTGGCTCAGAGAAGTCAACACCATCGAACAGAGACTCGATCTCAACACGGACTTGGTGCTGACTGCTCAAGGCTCTCTTGGCGCGCTCACATTCCCTCCTTAATTTTCCAAGAGCTCTGTTGTCCTTGCTGATGTCCTTGTTGTGCTTCTTTTTAATCAACTTAATGAAGTACTCCATAAGCCTGTGGTCAAAGTCCTCACCTGTCGAAAGAAACAGCCATGTCAGTTATAGGGCACCAGCAGTTCACCAAGATCTTCGGGGTCTCAAGTAAATATAGGCAATGGTGCAAGCCTGGCAATCTTACCTCCCAAGTGGGTGTCTCCATTGGTGGCAAGGACTTCAAAAACACCATTGTCAATTGTCAAGACACTGACATCGAATGTCCCACCACCAAGGTCAAAGACAAGGATGTTCTTTTCACCGCCCTTCTTGTCCAAACCGTAGGCAATGGCTGCCGCGGTTGGTTCATTAATAATCCTAGCAACATTCAAACCAGCAATGATTCCCGCATCCTTGGTAGCTTGCCTCTGGGCATCATTGAAGTAAGCTGCACATTTTATAAAAATTTTAAGCAACTATCCAGACCAGAATAGAGGGACATGCTCAGAGTATTAGTCAAATAGGTGTCCGTTCTTACCAGGAACAGTAACGACAGCATCCTTAATTTTCTTTCCAAGGAAGGTTTCTGCGGTCTCCTTCATCTTAGTGAGAATCATAGCACTGATCTCCTCAGGGCTGAAAACCTTGGTCTCACCATCCTGAATCTTCACCTGGATGTATGGTTTTCCGTCTTTGTTCACAATCTTGTAAGGGACAAGCTTCATGTCCCTCTGGACCTCCTTGTCCTCAAATCTATCAAAAGAAGTTTCATCAGACATTTTTACAACCAAGCAGATTTTAGGCAAGTCAAAGGGAAAAAATGAAGGCGCCGATGATTACTTTCTTCCAATGAGCCGCTTGACATCAAAGATAGTCCTCTCGGCATTAGAAGCTGCCTGATTCTTAGCAGCCTCACCAATCAGCCTCTCGCTGTCAGTGAAGGCGACCCACGATGGGGTGATACGGTTACCTTGATCGTTGGCTATAATCTCAACCTTTCCATTTTTGTACACACCAACACATGAGTAGGTGGTACCAAGGTCAATCCCAATAACAGTTCCGAGCTTTGGAGCTTCGTCTTTTGCAATTGAGAACGCAAACAAGGTCCCTGTTATTAGAAAGAAAGAAAAATTTTAACTACTACGTCAAATTGATTGCCTTATATAAATGCATGGGAAGTTCCTTATCCTTAAAACCTATGCAAAATGTAGCTTGACAGTACTCGCGACTAATCAGTTACTATATGTGACATGATTGTTCATATCATTGTTGGCACTTAAGCTGGCTAAGCACGATCTTTCCAAGACAAACAGGTAAAATATATTTTACGCTATGTTAGCTAAAGGCTCTACTTCACCCTATCAAATGGCAAACTTGACCTAACCACCATAAGCATTGACATTTGACACAAAATCCAACGGAGCAATCCACCAATCCCTGTTTCATTGATTCAAAGAATCAAAACACCGCATCTGACATCTCCAATCGTTACTAAATCTAATAAGCAACAACTATATTTATAGAAAGCACTGATCTTCAATGATTACTCAGAATCTCAACGACTTCAGTAAGCTATATAAGTAGGAAAACAACCACAATAACAGAACCACCGAAAATTGAACATTTTTAGCTCGTTTCTTCTTAGATACTACACGATAAAACTAGCACCTCCACAATCGCATAGATCCAACCCAAAATTCTACAGAAAATCAACTCAACCTCCATAAATAATCAATTTCTCGTCAAACAGATAACATTCACTTCAAAAAAAATTGCAAAAGCATGCAACAGATCTACTTCCATTTGAAATCAAGCAAGAGATCCGAAAATTGCGGAGATTTCACATTCTCAGTTGAAACAAATCGGAGAATGTGTTCTCTCTCATCAACACTCAATCCAAGCTCATCAAGCACAGCATGACAATAACACAGAAGTTATCAAAACGAGAACGAAACTCAATGAGCGAGATTCGTGATGTGAGAGAAATCGAAGATCTGGACTTACCGCAGAGGATAATCCCCAAGATGATCGACGATGCGCGTGTTCTACACGCTCCGGCCATTTTCACCGGCGGCAGTATCAACCTCCTAATTTTCCGGCGAGCTTTGAATGATTTTATCTCTCTTGCTTGCGTTCTTCTTCTTCTGGTTCACTGAGCTTTCCAGTTTTAGAACACTCGGTTATGTGGAAAGGTTTTATATAGCACAGGAGAGAGAGAGAGAGGGGTAAGACGTGTCACTGTTGATGACGTGGACCAATAAAAAGGCGAGGCTAGGGTAATCAGCCAATCAGATTGATCTTCCTCTCTCACGTTTGAAATTGAAAGTCGTAATAAAATGTGCTCTTGTTCTCCGATTTTTTTTTAAATCATTTTCTCTGATTTAAGCGTCATAAGTAGATGACGTGGACCAATCATATTACAGCCCAGACTACGTGGACCACTCGGATTGAATCTAGTGGATGGAAAAATGTTGGCCGTTGGTGCTCCGCATTGGTAATGATTTGACGCTTTTACCCTTAGTAGTTTTTTTTGGGGCGGGGGGGCCGGGGTGCTAGTCCAAGTAAAATTGAAACGCTTCAAAGTTCAAACTTTTTGTTACGGTTCGGGTTTTTTTTTGGAATTACTCACTTAAGTCTCTAAGTGTAAGAGTAATAATTTTTAGGTTTCTGTCTTCTTTTTTTTTGAAAACTAATTTTTAGATAATTATATTTTCTGAAAACTAATCTTTAGATCCTTTTTTTCTTACTATTTTATCATTGAACTTTTAGAAATTGCAGAATAGTCAATGGAATAAGAAAAATGTGTAAATAAGTTATTTTTATGAGTTTTTTCAGAAAATATATTTGTTTTAACTAATTTAACTTCTTATAATGACTTTACTGATATTAATTATCACAATCTACTACTTATATCCTATATATTATAATTTATGTAGTTATAGGCCCACCATCCTTAGCAAAAATAATTAAAACATAATTAAAGAGTTTTGACCGTTACCTGAACTTAGTCGGCGCTGGACTCCGACGTCCCTTTAGCTTCCGCTTTACAGAGATTGCTAATCCCAACCCCACATTTCTTAGATCATGTACAACACAAATCCGTTTTGTTTTCTACCTCCAATCGTAGTCATTAATCAAGTTTTAAGCATTTTTAAAGGATAGTGGAACTTTAATCAATAATTTATAATATTTAAGACATAAAGTTCAATTGGATAACGTTCCCTACTGGGACACTTCTTTTATTAAAGGCTTGAAAGTGGAATATTGCAATGGAAGGCTGTAACACCCTGAAATTTTGCTACTTATTTTGAAGTATGTATGTGTTTAAAAAAAGAAAGAAAAAAAGGGGAAAAGGAGATTTTTTTTCTTGTAAATATCATGAGATATTTATCAAAATGGGGGATATTTTTGAAAGCTTATGGGATAAATATGAGGGGAAGGGGGTTTTCTTTGCCTTCTGCCCCAAACCCCAACCCCAACCCCAACTCACGAAATCAGAGAGAAAAAAGAACGAGAAGAAGGAGGAGGAAGAGGAGATTAAGGTTTTGGTTTTGAAATCAGAGTAAGGTGAGTAATTCTTGTCTTTCTCAATCTAAAATTGATTAAGGCAAGATTAATTTGTTGATTTATGATTCAAACTTGAAAAATCGATTGAGAATTTGATGTTTTAAAACTTAGTAGATTAAAACCCTAAATTTATTTGTTAGAAACCCACAACCAAAATTGTATTGGTGATCTGTGATTTTGGGGTTATGTGAATGTTGTGGGTTGATATTTATGTTATGATTTTGTGCATATATGTGCTAAACCATGAATTTTTGGATTAATTATTGGTGTTGGAAGAAGAAAATAGAAGAAAAATAAAGGGTTGAATTTCAGATTTTGCACAGAATTGGGTACTGTTTGATTTTTTTTGAATTATTGGCAGCACGAAAATTCATGAAAATTTTACTACATATAAGTTTTCATGAATTTTAGATGCTTATTTTGTGAGTGACAAATTTTTGATTGAATCTGCCCTGTATGTTCATGCTGAAATTCGATTAATGTTTTGATTGTTGTGAGCTATTGGGTTGGAGAAAGATTATGAAAATTTTAATATAGAATATTCATGTTATTTGTCAATTTTGTGTGAAGTTTCATAAATTTTAGATGTGTATTTTGTGAGTTATAAATTTTTGATGGAACTATCCTATTTTAGTGCCTACAGTGCGGTTGTTGTCTGAATTTTCTGGTAATTATTGGCTTGACATAAAATTGTGAAAATTTTAACATAGGTTCTTTATGATGTCTGTAAATTTCCTGAAAAGTTTCATGAACTTTGGAGATGTACTTCATGAATTGTGGATTTTTGATTGAAGTTGTGCTGTTTTAAAGCATAATTCGTGGTACTGTCTTGATTATTGTGGAGGATTGGATGAGCATAAAATTATGAAAATATTATAGCGAACGCATGATATTATTTTGTAATTGTTTGCCAATTTTTGTTCATGTTGGATGTGCATCTTTGGAGTTACAAATTTCTGAGTGAAACCTTGTTTAGTGTAATTATAGATTATTTGTATGTTTAATCCGTAAAATAGATATGAAAAGGCCATTGTTGAGCTTCCTAAATATTTCGATTGTGTGATGAAGCATAAGAAGTTTGTGAAAATCCTTTGGAGTTGGATTATGACTTGATTATATTTTGGTATTTGATATGAATCAAAATTTCTTCAAAGTTAATAAATTATGTTTTGGGAAAAAAGATTCGTGTTTTGCCATGAGGCTATTACAGAGCGTTTTAGAACTATAGTCATAGAAGTAGTTGTCTTTGTGTTATTTTGAAGTTGTGTGAGTCGTTGGTTGGCACCTTGAGTGGGCACTGCCCAGTCCGCTAATTGGCTCCTCAGTTTGTGTTATTTTGGAGCTGTGTGAGTCGTTGGTTGGTACCTTGAGTGGGTACTGCCCGATCCGCCAATTAGCTCCTCAGTTTGTGTTATTTTGGAATTGTGTGAGTCGTTGGTTGGTACCTTGAGTAGACACTGCCCGACCCGCCAATTGACTCCTTAGTTTGTGTTTTGAGGGCATCTACGTACTCTAGAACGTTGGGTCCCTAGTTAGTACCTTGAGCAAACATTGCTCGGTCCGCCATGATGTGTTTCTGACCCTTGTGTTTTGTGATGGTTCTTTGTGTGAGTCATGAGTTGACTTTTCCTAAACTAAAAGGTTTGCATTCAGTTAAGAATATGCGATGTGTTGTGGACTTGGATTTGGACTATGGACATGTTATGAAATTAGTTCGACTTGGATTTAGATTTTGGATGTGGTATGAAATTGAGTTTCGTTTGGGTTTGAAATTTGGATAAGTTATGAAAGCAATGTTGATCTTAGTTTTGGATTTGGGATTTGGTTTTGGATTTGAAGGTTCATTCAAAATATCTCTGAACTATTATGTGAACTTTTGTGGTAAGATTGCTTTGATGTATATGCTAATTATGGTTATGGACAAGCCGTTAGGTTGCTTAGCAGATTTTGCTTTCTTTTGGGCTCCAGTTAGGGCTATGAGGCCAAAGGATATGATTGGTATGGGACAATCATGGTTAGTTTAGTGAATGGACTAACAACATAATTTGTTTATGGACTTAAGTGAAAACAAGAGTTCTTGAATCGTACCTGGTATGGGACAAGTACAACTAAACTACTCTAAATTCCCGTTTCATGACATAAATGTGTTTGTGTGTGTTTGTGATATTTGCGAACATATTAGATATGGAAGGTATGAGTTCATTTTGATTCTTAAAGCATATGAATGTTCTCATGTCATCTTCTACGTGCCATAAGATATGTTCTATCCGTACGTTATGGGATACCTGTATTGTGTGATTATGTGTGAACCGGTTAATGTGCAAAGTGTAACAATGAGGAAGGTAAGGGTTATGCACTGGGCTCGGGGAGCTCATGGCCTCACCATTTTTCAAGTTCTGGAAACCAAAAGGGACCACATGAGCATTAAGATAACTTATTTGGACTTGGAGGGCTCGTTGTATGTATATGTTATGGATTATGTTTAGTAAATACAGTTTTGTATTTTGATTCGAATATATGTAAGAACATTGTGGATACGATTTAAGTATGTATGTAATGCATGTTTTTAAATTGACCTTCCCGAACTTTGGTTTGATTTTGATAAGAGCTTCCGCTGCTATCACCTATGAACAGGTTAAGTATGGTCAATTAAGGTCAATAAGTTCATAGAGCCTTGTGGGCGCCCTTGACCAAGCGTTAACAGCGGTGAGACGCCTGCCCCCTTCGGGCAGGGCGTTACAAATGCTTTAAAGAAGGACTTTAAGCTAAGATTATTAGAGATGCTTGCACATAGAGAAACGAATAATCCCAACTTATCTTTTGCTCAAAAATGCTCAAATGATCGTGTCCCTTTTCAGCACTCGACCTCTCTATCTATAGAGGAGATAGGGGTACATAAGATGCCCTAATGGTTACAGTATATAAAGATTTTCACATGACTACGGTACACACTGACGACTACAGTACCTACTTTATTTTACAGACCGAACACTTGTCAGAATAGTACAATAATTGGGTAACTAAATTTCAAAACTTTTAGAGATGACAAGACCAGTCATCATATTCCTTCATCTCCAATTATATATTTCAGACCATCATTATTTGGGTATTCATCAAAATCTTCATCAATTTACTTAAGTTGCTCTGGATCCCATTCTTCAAATAATTCAAGGAGATTTTTTTTTCATTTTTTGATAAGAATTTTTCAACTTCAACATCAAAGAAATAATCAAAGATATTTTATGACACTGCACCTTCCACATTCATGTAGTCTTTGAATTCATCATTTTAATTATTTTTATGCACGTGGCTCTGATACTAATTAAATTTGTTCTGATATCACTTGAAAGAGAACGTCAAAATCTATTACTGAGCAAAAAATCACAAACACAATTTTAAATTTTTCGAAAGTAAGTTTTTAAGGATTGCGGATAGATTTGTAAATATGAAAAGTTTTTTGGCGTGCCTTGCAAACTAGAATAGTGTCTGTGTCTAGAAAATAGCTCAGATAAAAGTTTGAGGGTCCTTTCTCCTAGTTACCTCAAAAGACAAGGTACCTTATATTTAGTTTTAAAAACCGAGGATCCTTAAAATAGTTTGCACAAAACTGAGGGTACTTTAGCGTAGTTTATTTAGTAATTCATCAACATTCAAATTTTTCATCCAATTTTTTTTCCTTGATCCAAGCAAGAGAACAAAAAATTCACTTTCTCCTTGCTTTTTTTCCTCAACTTTTCTTTCAACCAATTTTTTTAAGGACTAAATAGAGCTTTAATATCGATGTTAGTAGCAACCATACATATGAAATTAGCCCTTGAAAATAGAAGTTCAAGATAGGACATTTTGAACTCATTTTAGCAACAACTATATTAACGGTTTTGTTTTTCATGCATTGAAGCGTTACTTCATGTGGTTGTAGGGAATTGCATTACTTCGGGCCTGTTCTTTTCGTAGGTAAAAGGGTAAAGTGGGTTGAAGTAGGTTGAAGTGGGTCGAAGTGGGTCGAAGTAGGTTGAAGTGGATTGATTTTTTTTTTTTATGTGATAAATTGAACTTGGTTAAAATAGTGAAAGTGGATTGAAATATGTTGAAGTGGGTTGAAGTTGATGTTTTGGAATTGATCAACGAAAAAAACAGGTCCTTCATGTGGGTGTTGGGAATTTGGGTTCGGCACAAGTAATGGGCCTAAATTTGTTTAAATTTAATAGGAAAGTGGGCATGGGTAGGTGAGGCGTATATCCGTTTTGGTACTTGTATCCATTTCCAAAAAAATCTATTTTATACCCATTTAAAAATATATTTTCGCTGCCCATTAGCATTCCAAATGAGATGAAAAATTTGGATTATTAATGGGTATTGAGTTTTATTACCATTCATACCTGCCGTTTAGAGCCAAAATATCATCGTTCATGCTTCAAATTGCTTAGATTTAGATTATCTAAGTCTATACACATGTTAAAGAGGATATAGAAATTCTAAGAATAACACTTGCTAACAATATACAATTTGTTGATACCGATTTGCCGATCACAATTGATGCCCCCATTCACTGTTGTGCCTCTACTTTTGATTCACGTGGGTGTCGAGGATGTACCGGTATAGTGTGTCGAAGATGAATTGAGCAACAACGGTGCCTTTAAAGAGGGATCGGAGGACATTGATAAGCCAGTTATTGTGCATGTTGCGTGAAAGTCTATCGATTGATGGTGAATAGATGATGATGTCAAGCCTATATCCTTTTTTTCTTTTTTTTTAAAGAAAAAAACTCGATTGCTCTTTTAAGCACTGCAGGGTCAATAGCAAGCGTGCAATATTATAATGGGCCATAAAATTATAGTGGGTTGAAATTTTGGAAACATACGTATTGTTTTGAGTCCATTATAAAACAAACTATATTTTCATATATTGAAATGACCTGTTTGGGTTTAGTGAACTTGATAGACTCGATTTTTACTAATTGTCTCGTTTTGCTTACGAACTTGTATTCAAACCTATTTGAAAAATTTGAATTAATTTTTTTAAATTTTTTATCAAATTTGTTTATGAGTTATCACGAGTTGACTGAACTTATTTTATTATTTTTAAGCCCCTTTTTTTGGTTTTTTTTTTGGGGGGGGGGGGGGGGTTGGTGACTTGGTGTTCAATTTTCAAAAGAAATATTCGAGGAAAATGTAATATCCTATTTCACTTTAAATACGCTAACGGCTTATTACAAATTGGCGCTCATTTTTCTGCCATTTAAACGCAGCCTTCAACCCTAGACCTTCGCTCCGATCGTCCAATTCCGCCATGGACGCATCAACTGAAGCTTCTTCCGTCCTCGCAAAGCTCGAAAACTACGACTTCATCACAATCCACACACAATTCTCCGATTACTTGCACCCTTTCTCCATTCTAATTTCATCCAAACCCCAAAACCCTAACCATAAACCCTCGCATTTGGAGCAATCCATACCTTCCGATTCTTCGATGATTCAATCTCTGGCGAAGAATTTCTTGCCCTTTCTTGTCGGATCTATCAATCTATTCAACAAGCGTCTCATGGAATCTCCAAAACACCCCAAGACTACCCAATTCATTTCCCAATTGTTGGACGCTTTCAAGCTCTGCTTAGATTGCTTGAACTCCATATCCTCGGCGATTAGCAACAGGCACCCATACCATGTTCATCAGTATCGGGTTATGTACTTCCGATGCTTATTGACGTGGGGAAGGTACGATGAAGCAATGGATGAAGGGTTTAGGGTTTTGAAGGACCTGGCAGGGGTGGGGGTTAAGCTTGAAGTTGAAGGCTTTAGCTTGAATCTTTCAATGGGGGAGTACTTGCCTTGCCTTAACGGCGCTATTGACAATGGGAATGAATTGGTGGGGGGGTTCGCCCATCTAATTGTGCCCACTGCCGTCGCCGTTGTTCAGTGTGTATCGTTAAGTAAGACTAAGGATGCTGGCAAGTATACAGGGGTCTTGGTTTTGCTCAATGAGCTTCAGCCATGGCTAAGGTATTACATTGCATATTTGAAATATAATTTTAATAGCAAATGCACACTGAGTGACTTAGAAGTTAGGGGTGCAGTTTCAATTTCTGTGAGTTGAAGAGTTGGATGGTGGATTTGTTCGATATATGTATTACAAAAAATGAGACTTACTTGTTCATTTGAAAAAAAAAAGAAGAAAAAAGATCATCCTGGTTGAACATTGAGGTACAATTTTTGGATTTGCTCGATAAACCACCACCAATTCTTCATCCTACATGGGCAAAGTGATGGCAGGGTTTCGGGAAATCAAGGAGTTTGTATAATAGCTGTCAGAGAGGCTGTTTCTAAATGGGCCCATGAAAAGAATATTAGTGGAAAATTGGACAACTGATAGTAGTACAATAATAGGCTAGTCATTTCCAAATAATAATAACAATAATAATCATTAGTACTTTAGTATTTATTTTTTTTTGTTTGGGGGAGAGGGGGGGGGGGGTGTTCATCCCCTGTTAGCCCAGAGTGGAGCTAAACCCATGAGTGGTAAAGCCCTTCTCCTGTAAGACATAAGCTTTCTTCATTCACAAGACTTAGACTTGAGATGTTGCTTAAGCACGCCTGCTGTCCAAAACCATTGGTTCATTTAGAATAATATGTATAATACAACGATGGACTCCACTGATGTTGTAGCCAATTGTTTGAGGACACAAGGCTTATATAACATATTTTTGTCTTATTGAAATGCCTGTTGTTGCTTAGGAATTTGGATCCTGGAATGCATAGCATGCTTCAGTGGAAGTTATCAAGTTATTTGACGAATGCCACAACATTTTTGGTTAGAGAAGTCAACGATTTGGAAAGCGATCTGGTGCCTAGATTTTTTGTGGCTACACTTAATGAATATGCAGGATTGATGAATTGTCAAAATCAGGTGATTTCCACGATGTTTTCTTTTGTCGCCAATGCAGCTGCAAAGCAATGCATCATTAGAAGTCCATACTACTTACAGTAAAATGCCAAACTACGTGAATAAAATAAGAGAAGTTCATCTATTTACTAAAGATCAGAATTGCTGATATGTTTTTACTTTGAAGGGGTTTATTTGTGTTAATGGTCTGCATTATGCGATATGCAACACAAAATACAGTAAAAGGAGTAAGTAATAGAAGCATGGAGATCAGTGAGCATTTATTTGGTGTGATTAAATTTGCACATCCTTGGATATCACGTCGTGTCATGTTGAAAATACATACTTCCATTTGACTGTCACTAAGTAATCGCTAGTTACCAGTTATTAATGGACCCCTCGCTTTGCCCCCTCCAAAAAAGGTAATCACTAATTACTCATTTGAAACATTACTTTGGCACGAGATAATGACACGAGATTGCCCTTGCAATGGAGAGCAATTACATATCCTGTTTGGAGTAGTCAGTGGTGCTGGTCAGTGTTTCGAATACAAATACCAAAAACAGTTTGTCTCATTCCTCAGTGCTGATTTGCTGTGGATAAACTGATGGTGGATTACTTTGTGCAAGTCAATACTTAATGCATAATTTTTCCCCTTTGAAACATAAGCATGTTGTTAAACTTGCTGATTGGCATTGCTGTCTAAGGTTGGGCTTGTCGGCTTATCGTGTCTTCATTATCCTGTATGCGTTTTATTTTCTTGCATATCTTGGATTGTGCCTTTTTTATTGAAGCAAGAGCTGTTGGGGTATCCATCTCTTAAAGCTTCAAACTCACTTCAGGCAGTGGCCTGTCACTAAATGTCCTTTCCAGCGAAGAATGCAGGAAGCACAGCAGAAGTTTGTCGAATTTATTTCTGATTGGGGGTATAGCCCTTCCACGTGCACGAGGGTACGGAACGCATTGGCTAAGCATCTGTACGAATATGCGGGCAATTTTTGTCAGGTTTCTGCTTCGCAGCTTTGTAGATTAACATTCTATGTCATTTGGAGTCTTTTCGGGAAAAGAAAAAGAAATTGTAAATTTATTGGAACGGCGTCTTTGCTTATGAAAAATAAGGCTGTGTACAACCGAACTTCCGTAGACCACACCATGGTGGGATCAGTGCCCCCCCCCCCCCCCGGGTCTTCGATGATGTTGTTATATTGTGTTTCATAAACTAGGTCTTTGAATCTTTGATGGTAGGCATTATACTGTACACTGTGGTTTAATTGTTTCTCTTGACTTGTCTGAGCAGGATTTAGCCTTTTGCAGTGTGATTCTAAGGCTTTATGCTATGGGGCTGTACCTTTCTGGGTTCAATCTCAAGGCAGATGATTGCTGGTCCGCAAAGTCGCGAGGATCAATTTGTACTACTTTGAGTTTCCTACCTGACGTTTGGGACAAGTTACGAGATATGTCTGCTTTGCTGAAATTAGGCAAGAAGTTCTATTGCTCAAACTTAGATGTGTGTAAGAAGTCACTAAAGTGCGGGTTCTTTGTTGGAAGATCATCTGCATGTTCTAATGGTGAGAAGGGTTCTCAAGAATGCACATTATCAAGCGGAGATTATATTTCATATCTGAATGCACTGAGGTTCATGTGTCGACCGCTTGCTGAATTTGTAAACTACAAAAAGAGAAGGATAGTTGTTGAAGAGGTAGATTCTCCCTTGGGAAAAGGGCTAAAAATGATGTTAGAGGCTTTCCTTGAATACTGCTATCTATTCCCTTATTGTCAAAAGTGAGTAGTAAGTTTTCTTCTTTTGTTTTCATGTTCATCTATTGTCACTAAGTCATTGGTAATTTGCATCATTTTGGGTTGGGCTAGTAAGTTATTTTGGTTCTCATGTTCTTTTTGTTGATATGGCTTTATGACAAAGGCAAATCTTAAGGTGTCACACTGCTAATATGATATGATATCTCAGAGTTAGTGTCGGATTATATTTCGTTAGATTTGAAATATATCATCGACTCGTCATCCTTTGGACCTTGACTTGTGAGAGTTTTGTGCCTTACAAAATCTATACCCTGTCAACCTAAGGTATGTGAACAATTTTAAAAAATTGTAAGTTCATGAGGTATTTACCGAGCATAGTGACCAAATTTTACACGAACACGTAAAAAGGAGGGAGGCTGGGAATTCTGGGTTGGGTATAAGTGGATTGAGGCTAAGTTTTCTTTGATTTGTACCTTCTATGTTTTTCCTTTTTGGGTGGCTGGGGGGGGGGGGATGGGGGCTCACGATTGACCAGATATTGTTTGGAATCGGATTGTACTGCCATTGTATCTTCCATCTCATCGAAAAAAGGAGAAACTTGCAATATCTAGATGGTGGAAACGCTCCATAGGTTGTGCTGCATGGCAAACTTTTTTACTTGTATCAATTCAGTTATGTTCATGTTACAGGGAGAAAGATGCTCAAGAAGAAATTGACTCGATTACAGTCAGCATTTTAGTAGCTGCTTTCACTCTTAACCTCAAGCTAAATTTCCACGCCAAGGTAATGAATTAGATTGCAGGTGGAAGAAGTTTTGAATAACTCTGCTGCAGTCATAAGCTCTCCCCAAAAAGTAAAATGATTTTTTGATTTTTGCTGGCTAATAAGTTTTGCTCTTGATATTTCAGCGTAGTAAGAGGTTCATGAAGTATCTGTTGTCAGATGAATGCATCCCGTCCCTAAAACATCGAATTTTGAAGTCCATGATTGACATGCTTCGCCACATCTTTGTGGAATTCTATAGCGAAGGACAGCTAAAACAGGTTTCTTCTATGTGTTCTAGTCACCGTAAAAAATTTGGCGCTTGCTGTATTGCTTGAATAGTCATAGTTGGATATTACATACCTATAGCCAATATCCTCCATTAAAGGCTATTATCCCTCCATCTTATCTGTGTTTGCAAAAGCTGGTAAAGATTTGACCATGTTGACTTCTACAAGCTTTCCCAGCAGTGGGTAGGTGTTGTGCTATTCTTTTTAACTCAGCATTGTAGTAAGGTTTTGGGTTGCTGTTTCCTCAAAACGTCAGTTACTAGGAGTTTGATGAAAACTTTTAGGCTCTTGGGTTCATTGTTTTCCTTTAGGGCAAAGATGCATTATAAGGTGTTTGGCTTCTTGATTTTGTGGTGTGCAATAATTTATTTGGCTGCACTTACACCTTAAACTTTTCTTTTTAATACAAGGTTTGAGATAGAAACTAGGTATTATGCAGCCCGAGAATTAAATCATCCATTTTGAAGTGTATATCGAGCTACTTGCTAGTTTCGCGAAATATTTACAGTACTTATGAATTGTTCTGGCAGTTGCATTCTGGTGGCAGACAGTTTTTGGATTATAGGAATCCGATTGGCTTCCATACTATACCTTGACTTTATTGTGCCGCTTATGGGGAGTGTTATTTGCTAATGAAGATTATGTTACATAACAACTTTTATTCAGCATGAGGTGGATGATCTTCTGTGAAAACCACTTATGTTTTCCTGCAAGTTGATATACTTAGACCATTTCTTCAGATTGCCATGCATGTGTTTGGTATATCCTTTAGTTGCTAACCATAATGGTCATGATATTGACTTGTTTAACATTTCTGCGTCAAGGCCTCAAACGCTGTAAAATTATGCTGTAGAGCATCATGGAGCTGTTGTTTACACCTGTGTGCGATTCACGTGGACAAACTGAAGGGGTTTGATGGGAAGCTATCTGAAACAATGATTGCAGACTCTGTCAATGAGGCATTTGAATTTAGCCGTCAGCATGTGCTTGTTCTGCATCAAATCGGTAGTGATAAGCTGCTGAAAGTAATGTTGTATGGTCTTGAAAATTGGTGTCTTGCCAGAAACCTTTTTGAAAAACTTCCATGTCCTGAGAGATTGTTAAAATGTTGGGTTAAGGTATTTATTGGGAACTTTTGATATTTTTATGCAGTCAGCTCTGTCAGCTCCTCTGCCTTGTAATTGTCCATTGTGTTTGCAGATACAGTGTAAATTGCACAAGGAAAGTGATACAAATGCTCCAGTATTGGGTTCTTACCTTCTGAACTCTCGATGTTTGGCTTTGACAGAAAACAATGTATTAGCTGAAACTGTTGGGATAATCTTAGAGAAGGTTTGGACACTAATCTTGTCAGACCTTTTATATTTGGTTTCAGGCTTCTTTTATTCATGACCATTCTTGAAAACCCTTGCTTAATTTTGTTTCAGGAACTTTCAGCATATCAGGAGATGAGTGGCACGTACACTAAAATTTCTCAGAGAATGCAAATAGACATCATTGACACCCTCTTGGACAATGTGTACGACTCTGAGAAGTGGATTAAGAGATCTATGACTCTAGTAAGGAAAGGAGTGTCATTAAAGTCCTGCAAAATCGGAGGTCTGGAGAATTGCAGGCTTTGCTTCTCAGAAGCAATCGGTTTAATTGAGAGTGTTATGGTATGTTCTATTTGCCTAAAGTCCATCTCTGCCATTGATCTATTCATGACTGGCTTCCTTTCTAGTTGACGTGGGTTGTGCTGTGCATTGGACAGAGGAGTTCTCGTGCTGTCACAAGTAAGGAAACTGCTTCAATATCTTGTCAATTAGCAATTGTATATTGCTTACGTGCTTTGTGCACGCAGGAAGCTGATCCAAACTCAAAGGTTCCCATAAAAGGATTTCTCCTTCTTCCATCTTTGTGATTGCTTGGGCCTATCATGTAGTCTTTTCAAACTGTTCTCTGGGTGTGCCTTTCTTCTCCTAAATGCATCTTGATTTGTCTTTTTAGCAGCAAGTCTTTGAAGACATCCGTAAAGCTGTAAGTCTATGGTCAAGCATAAATTTTCCTGATTGCTCTCTGAATGGCCAGACTGATATGGGATGTGATTATGTGCTGCTGCTTCTGTATCATATGGCTGACTTGTTATCCATTAAGGTGTGATCGGATATCATTTATCTGTTTCAGATTACTTACAAATATATAGCTTTGATGTATTGATTATGGGATTTTGCTTTACTTGTTCCAGGGCAACGTGACTCTTCAATTCGATGTAGTATGTGTGATACTTAATATATTAAAATGGATGAATGTCCCATTGGAGAAATGTTTGTCATTACTGTGGGGATGTCGAAGACTTAATCATGCACTTTGTGTTTTACCCATTAATGAGGCATTCATTATGGCTCTTTCAGAGCGCTATGGTAGAGATGCTGAGTCCCTTGACTTCTGGATCAGTAGTGTGAAGGATTCTCCTGCACTGTCAGTTGGCCTTCGGCAAAACTTCACATGTTTATGTTTCTTGTTTCCTGTGGTCGTCCATCAGCTCAAGCTTTCTCTTCAGGCAGATATCTCTGTCGACGAAGTGAAAAGGGTTGCTTCACATCTCAGCTTAAATGTAAGGTGGCCTATTGACTAGAACTATACGGAATAAAAAAGTTTAAATGTGATGTATTCAGCGTCCCTATGTATACTCCGCTCATTTATGTTTACGTCCCATGTAGGCTTCTACTCCTGGCTGGTCAGATTTTTGGGCTGGATGTTTATTTTATGACCTGAGTGAAAGACTATCTGTCAGCGGACATATGACTGAGGTATATTAATCAACCTATGTTTCCTCTAAAATGCTTCGAACTCTATGATGGTTTTAGGACTAATTCCACATGTCTTACCTTTGTAAAGCATATTTATTTGTAAATAAAGACAGTAGTTGCATACGATCCATTAGCAATTTCTCCAGAAAAGCTTGTCTGAAAGGAAAATTTGAATGTCTTTGCTTTATGATTCAATATGATGCTATTATACCTTTCTTGTGCTCATAAAGATTTACAATCTGTGATGCCCTCGCTGTAGGCGTTACTTTATGCAAGAGAAGCTTTGCACCTGCGGGGCAATCTGTTGCATGAGTATTTTTCTCTCTCATTTGAGCAGCATGAAGATAAGTATGGTGAATCTAGCCAAAAAGTTACTCATGTTGCAGTTGCAAATCAAGTGGTTTTCCATTCATGGCCCAGCGGTGTTTGTTCACAGGATTCAGATGGCTACATGCTTACTCCATGGAATGTACTCCAGTGTTATCTCGAGAGCGCCTTGCAGGTTTTCACAACTATATTTTGCTTGTCTGTGTTTTATTTATATATTCGAAATCTTGTACTTAGATGTTTGTACTACTGACCTTATTGAGGTTATTTTAACCATTACCATAAACTACAGGTTGGTATTATTCATGAAACACTTGGAAATGCAGCTGAAGCAGAGTATTTGTTCGGACTTGGCAAGACGATCTCTTACATGCAGAGCTTGCCCCTTTTTGTTATCGCTTTTTCTACTTGTTTAGGCACGTCAATAAACACTCCTTTCTGTGTGTTTGCTGCTGCCTGCACATGATTAAACATTTAATTAAGTTCTGTGGGCGACTGTTCAGGAAAATTATACCTTGGAAAAAACCTGTCTGATTTGGGCCAAAATGAAGATTTAAAGACTGCGGAGCAAGTCTTAGCTATCGAAAGGGACTCCCTCACTTGCTCACAGTGCATGCCGATGTTGGAATGCACTATCAGTGAACAACTTGGCAACTTGTATAGAAAAGGTGCTCTTTGTGCTACAGAGAATCCTTATGAATCAGCTCTTGCAAGTCTCATTTTCCTTGAAAAGGGTGATCTTGCTGCTTGGCTGGAGAAAACAAATTCAGCATTCACAGTGCTCTGGAATGAAGTTTCAATGGTTGCTAAATCAGGTACTGGGAGGAAGAGCGCTGATGGGAATGCTTCCACGCTTTCAGATATCAGCAATCTATCAGAAGCTGGGACTCTAAAGACAAAAATGGAAGCTAGAAGTTCCAGGAGGACAAAGAGGGCATCAGAATCTATGTCAACTGACAAGTGCTATGCGGTTAACCGAGATTCAAGAACTACTCATTCTAGAAAGTTGCCTTGTCAGAGCAAGAAGGTTGGCATTGTTGAAGGGTTTAAATATGTCAATATTAGCTACTCCAAAGGCATGCTAAACAGAGGAGTGCCTTGTGTTTCTAATATGATTAATTGCCAGAAATGTTTCTCACATGAACTCAGAAATTTTGGTTCTGTCACTTGTTTCATTCGAATGAAATGGGAGTTTGTTCGCAGACGACAAATATTGAGACTACTTATTGGCCTAGGTAAAGTCTGGTATTCATATTCTTACAGCTTGAAATGGCCATCTCATAAAGTTCCTTGGTATGTGATGCATATTTAAGTTAAGACATTAATTTGGACTGCTAGACTTTAATGTCAGAAATAGTACATATCATTTTTGTTATGGGTGTGATTATGAGTATAATTCTTGCATACCATTTCAAGTCTTGATTCTTTCTCTTGTGTTAGGCTTCTGTACTTAATTTGTTCTGTTATCTCTCAGAATCGTTCACTGTGCTTGCAGCGTTGATCGCCTATCTCTAACTCTCTGTAGGCCCTATAGAGGCAGGATCCATTTCATCCATACTAGATGGTGCTCTTGTCGGGTTAATCTTTTCAGTTTTTTATATTTTGAATATGAATCTTGTTTTTTTAATCAGATTAAATACGCTTGCAACTGCCTGATTTATTTCACTTATGATGAGCTGTAATGCCTTTACGTGGGCTTTCACGAATGCATCAAAATTTTTACATGTTGTCAACTTGTGAGTTGTGATAATGAATTTTTAGAGTTGCTCCTCTTCTCCTGTTCGTGTTCGTGTTGAGCTTTGTTTCTTAAACGTATATTCCAATTTGCACTTCATCTGTTATTAGAGTCTGTGTGTCTTCATGTTGAAATACTGTTTGCTTTGTATGAGTAGGGAATTGCCAGGGAGCATCTACTGCAACTCACAAGATATATTCTAAATGCATATCTATACTAGTGGGTGGCACTGATTGTGAATGCTCCAACTCTTTGCCACTTGAAGTTCATACAATTGGTAAGGAGCTGAAGGAAGTCAAGGGAAATGTTTTAGCAGCAGAACAAGCAGAAGTACTTTACCATCTTTGCTGGCTTTCCTTGAAGGCGTTAAATTCCAAAAACACCAGGTACTGATTGAGTTCACTTTTGCAAACTGCCCTCGGTGGTTTATTCTTCATTTAAAGCAAGCATGTTCCTCTATGCTTGCTTTTAGCATGTTCATAATCATGGATTTGGATTAGGGTTTAATGTGGAGGGACTCGATTGTTATCTAATGTTATGTGAAACTTTACCCATTTTGAACTGCAGAAGGTTATTAGGAAGTTGAGACAATGATTGTCATTATCTTCATTATCAGTTGCAAATTTCTGTCCTATCATTAATCCCTGAAGTTTCACGGTTTTCCTGGGTTAAAGTTGTTTCAGTTCTCGAATGGCAGTTTTGGGTTTGCATAACCTTCTATTAGGTTAAACTTTTTGTCCTTTATTTTTTGGAGGGGGGGGGGGGGATAAAGTTTAGTTAGATTTCATTTCAAACAGCTAGACATTACATAGCAGTTTCACAGGGCATGGCCTGAATCGCCTGATCCAAAAACATTAACACCACATTGCTATTCCTATAATTCTACTTAGTATAATTCTTCCACATTCTTGCACTGATTGGAAACAGCCCTGGACTGTTGCTGAAACACGGTTATTTCTTCCCTCCAACACATGTAAATGACTACATTAACAGCCAAGCACCGACGATTTCTCATCTTCCTACTTCCACTAAACTGCAATAGTTCATCCAGCTAACAGTTACACTCTATAGGGAGATTCTGAACTTCCAGTATTTTAAGTATTTGATCCACACTTACAGAACTGATGCTCATGTGATTCTTGGTCATTTGAACATAAGACACATGATTCATCAGATCCAACACCAAACTTGGGCAATCTATCCCTGGTTAGTAATTTTTGATGCATTTCTAACTAGCTTATGAAGGCACATTTTGGGGTTCTCAGTCTCTGCCAAATGAATGAATAGCATGGAGCATTAGAGCTGAAGGCCTTAGCCGTGCACAACTCTCTTTTGCACTATGTAGACCCCTGCTATTTGGTAACCATATGCCATTAACCATAGCAAAACCATCTTGAAGTGCATCCCTTGCTTGCAAAATCTTTCTCCAATACCAACTATCTTTAGAGGAAGGAGTGCACTGCCAAGACATCCCAAGCAATCAAAGCCATTTTTCTATGACCAGGAACAGAACCCAAAGGAAATCTCTACATATTTGATTTATCTTCTCAAGGACACTTTTTGGCTATGTAATAATCTGCCCCAGCACATAAACATGCATATAATGACATTGTTAATTAAGGCAACCTACCTGCATAGGATAGTTTTTGCATTGGCCTGGGTCTGATCTTTGCAGTGGTCCCTTCAACAGGGATCTGACAATCTGTTTTCTCTAACCTCTGAGATTTAGAAGGAACACCCTTCTGAAAATATCCAACAGAATCTTTTCATCATCTGTTGGCACTCCGGCAGATACTAAATAGATTTATCCAAATTGCCATCCAAACCAGGACATTTTGAAGATGTACTAAGGCAGGCATTCTTGACACTGGTTGAATCTGCTCTACAGAATGACAAGAGGTCATTTGAAAAGCTTAGAGAACACATTTTCAGTTTGTTGCACCCTGGATGGAACTTGAAACCATATTGCATCATAAAAACTTTTAAGGCCCTGGTCGGGTATTCCATAATAGACACAAAAATCTGTAGGGACATAGGGCCCCCTGCTTTTGCTGCCAAAATAACCATGCAATACTCCATTGAACTTAACTGAGAATCTAGCAGTTGTATGGATGTCGTCATCCTTTTGACTAGTTGCAAAGGAGAGCCATATCCTAGCAACAGCTTCTCAATAAACCTCTGTCTAGAATCATAAACTTTTTTCAAATTTACTTTCATAATGCATATAAAGGGATGCCCTTTCTATTATACATTTTGATAAGATCCTCACAAATCATAATATTGAAAGGATAGATCTTCTCAACAAAACCCCCTTGAGATGCATCAGCAACCAAGGGAGTATTGTTTAAGTCTGTCACAGATCAGTTTTGTGATGCACTTGTAAATTGTATTGCAGCAAGCAATTGGCCTTAACTCCATGGCTTTTGTGGGGTCTTGAACCTTTGGAATCATATCTAGAATTGTGGAATTATCTGTGTGAGCATATGTCCTGATTCAACCAAAAAAAAAATAAAATTCTCTAATAGCATCACTGACCCCAATCCCATCAATATTTCCAAGCATTTTGGAAGAAGCAACTTCCAAAGCCATTTGGATGAGGGCTCTTATTGTTATCAATGTTGAATATGGCCCTCTGAATCTCTACATTAGTAAAGGTTTCAAAATATCAGCACCTTGGTCATTACTGAGACAGTTACCTTGAAGAATTACCTCCATAGATGGATCATTACTCTCAGCTTCCAACCCCCAAAAATTAGAAAAATAATCTACCAATTTATCCCTAACATCCTGTTGATCATAAGTCATGGTTCCATTTGCTGTTTCCATGGCCTTGGTAGCTGAATTATACCACTTGTCTGCTTCTGAGCAATACTCGCAAAGCATTTTCTGATCACCTTTCTGTAGCCAGCTCTCTTTGGACAAAGAAAATTCTGATCACCTTTCTGTTTAGTTGGTGCTACCCCCTGCCCCCTTCAAATTTTATGCTGTTTCTCTTGTAATCTAGGATTAAACTGATTGTTCTGCTAAGGTGGTGCCATCTTCCTTGTGAAGAGTGGGATTTCTGTTTTTGTTACTTGGTCCCCTTGATTAGTCTTGAGGTAGACAGTGGGGCTTTTTCTGAACCACACAGTGGAAGTAACTACTCATGGCTTGTTTTGGGTAGATGATGTGGTTTCTATTTTCTACCTTTTTGTTGCATGGTTTTATGGCCATAAAGTTGTCAATACAACTCTATTTTCTACCTTTGTGTTCAATTTCTGTATGTCTTGTGCTCTTGGAGACAGTATTGCTTATCAGGCAAATGAAGTGAGATGTCGATAGGAAGATCGATTGTTCTCTAGGGTCTTGTGGTTTAGGTTGTAAAGGAAGGCGAGTTGAAAGGATAATTTTTGAGCCTGAGCTGTATGACATGGTATATTATCATTGGTTGGAGCATAGTTCTTTAGTATACTAATATGTTTTTTACTATTCGCAAGCTTAGGGAGCTTCTGAAAATATCTTTTTAGGTATGCTGGAAAAGCAATGCTATTTCATTTATATGGCGGGGGGTGGAGGAGAGCAGAGAGGTTTCCAAATGAAAGCATAAACCACTAAGCACATTGCATCTAATGAATTGAGGTATTGCAAGACATAATTATATAATATAAGGCTTATGGACATATTCAAGTTGTTCGCAAAAGCAAACAAACATATATGGTTTATCAAATCCATTGGGTATGACTCTCAAATATTTCCAGTTAATCTGTTAGCCATTATTGGCTTGGAATAGTCGTTTTCCCCATTTATAATCTACAATAATAGATAGCATTGAATTTTACTGGCAACAACATGTGTTGCTACACGAGACTATGTTTGGAATAGCTAGGCACATAAATTGATTTTCCCTATTTTGACTATTTTGACATGTATAGTGGCTTGTTAACTGCATCAGTAACAAAATTGTCTTATTCCAGGAGTGCTCACTGTGATGTATGCTGTATTCAAATGCCCCAAATAGTTTCACTGTTAAAGCTGTCTTTCGTGCTAGGCCGGGAGATTCCTTTGCTGTTTCAGAAGGTTGGCTTGAACCTAATCTTGTATGCCCAGAGCTCCTTATTGTCACATCAAGCAACCTGTTTTTTGGGTTCCCCCGCCACCCTCCCACCCCAAACACTTTTTTTGTGTGTGCGTGTGTTTGTAGAGCCCGGGGGGGGGGATAATATGGTTGTTGATTGCGACACAAAATATGGTCACATGAAATTGCATCAGTTGATGTGCACTGCGAGTTATGACAAGATAGGGTTGTTGATCTCCCATCGTTAATTTAAAAGAAGAAAAGTCAGTTTTAATTGTCTCCCCTTACGATGCAATGTGCAACTTCTAGATCCTATTTAGTTGTTTGGAAAAATATGTACATTTTGTTTTGTTTCAAAAAAATGTGAAAATCTTAGGAATTTGTAGGAACATCTAGTAATCTATAAGAATTGGCACTAGTTTTTTGTAAACAAGATAGTCATTTGAAAATAAGATCTAAAAAAATATGTCGATAGCAAGAATAAGTATAAACCTGTAGAAATCTTGAACAAGTTCTGGAAAATTTGGGAACTTACAAAATGAGTTCAGCTATATAGGTCCTTGGATGGGCAAACTTCCATGTAACTGACCCCAATCTAGGGTTAATTGTTTTATTTGGTTTTATTTGACAATTTGCAGGGAATATTTGTTCCCTTTATTTTGTCAACAGCATTATTAGTGAAAACTGGAGCATGCTTTTGCCATTCTGCTCTGTTTCTTGCAACCAGGCTTTCTGTGCTCTGAGTAAGTTATGTCTGTGCATATTTGATACCTCATAATAGCCTACTGTTGGTTGTGTGGTGCTCATGTTCCAGTTTTCGAATCTGTCTGGTCTCTATTCTGCGTTTTCCATCTTTTGGTTGTAGCTGAAGAACAAAGATCTCTATGTTTGCCAGTGTTTCAGGAAGTTCATCATGTGGTCAAGAGAATTGATCTTTTTGCTTAATTGATATATTACTCTATGCAGGTGTCCAGGCTGCTTGCTTTGGTATATATTCTGTCAGCCTTGAAAGAGAATGCATCTTCCTGCCTCTCTTCTAGCCAATTGCTTTCAGAAAACTATTGGGCCGCCTATTTTCATCAAGCCTCGATTGGTGCTTATCACAATTTGCGGCTTCTTACCTGTAGTACTGCAAAGCATAAAGCCCAAATGGCAAGCAAAATCAAGGTAAGTTGAGGATTTTTGTTGTATGTTTAACAATTAGTCATGCTGACAGATTTTCACAGATGCCCCTGCTTATAATCAGCCACCGCTTTAAGTAATATTCTAGTGGTTGCTTTTTACATCCAATGTTGTTTTCTTACATGACGTTCTTATATATGACAAGACATTTGGGAAGCCTAGAGGTCCAGATACCACAGAAGAGTTGACGTGTTTACCTTTTCTCTTCCATTTTGTTTGTGTCCTATTCTTTGTGTGATCATAAAGGACAAATTCTTTAAAGATTACATCTGTTTAGGTTTCAACCTCTATGTCACATTCCTCTGAACCAAATAAAATCAATGAATTATTCAATTCTGATGAGGATCTGTTTATTGAGATCTCAAATGATTTTCCTAGGACATTTAGTGTTTGTTTCCTGCCCATGATGTGTTTGATCGGCAATTGAAGTTCTATGCATCATAAGATCAACAAGTGTTTGCATTTGCCATCTAGCTCGTTTCATTTGGCTAATCCAGAACAGAAATACTTGAGTTTAACCAATTGCTGTGGACCATGTCCCCTGCAACTGATTCTGTTTGTGCAATCAGCAGCAGGATGAGCTGTTATTTGTACATTATATTCTTTTCGACTCATTGCACTTCTCTGTGTCATCATTGGGATTTTTGGGCTCTTAATCTGATGTTTGAAGAGCAATGAGTTTGCCCATTTGTATTTAGATATGGAAGATTAAATTCTTTCTAGATTGTCAAGTTACTGTCACATTATTTCTTTTAAAGCCAAAGCAGATGTGCGAGATCAATTGTCAGCAGTTAATAGAGTTGAATGTCTTATTATAATTTATAACAAGGCTAGCTGAGTTTATGAGAATGATCTTGCCTCATGATCCATTAAAAGTGCATTAGAGAGTCAATACCACGCAGGCTTGTGGTCAATCTACTCTGTCTAGTAGCGCCTTACACTTATAATTTGTGCGTATGTGTTTGTTTGTTTCACATGAGTTATATGCAGGAAAATTCTGTTTTTCAGAGTAGTTATTTCAACTGGATGTACGGACTCTCAGTTTGTCATGGTTTTATGTAATCCAGGGTGACGAAGCAGTTCTGAGAGGCACTGCCACAGATCCGTGCACCGCGCTTAGGAGGTAACGGCTCTTCTATGGGTCATTTGCTTCTTTTTCTTAATTCTAGAAGCAGTCTTGCTGAGTCATTTTAAGCCAACTGTTTCCTTTGCATCAACTTGAACGGCAGGATTGTACCTGCCTCAATAGAAGGGTTAGAGGCAAGTGTCTCAAACTTCTTTGAAAGCCTTCCGAGTGCGACAGTTGTATGCATGAGCTTACTGGAGGGCTCTTATACTAGCCTTTTAGAAGAATTGGCGCATAATTCTTCTGGTGTGCATGGGTGGATGCTGTTGTCCCATTTAAATGGTGACTATCAACCTGCAGTGGTACTCTTACCTCTGAATTCAATTCTTCAAGGTAACTTCTTTTTGTTTGGAGAATACCAGCAACATGGTAAAGTTCACATATTTCTCAATAGATTGCTGTTCTTATCAGAGAATTTAGACGAAGACACAAGTTCTATGTGCTCAATTTTTAGAGAGAAGAAAGTGCTCAAGGAATGGCAGTCTCCTTGGGGCTCCAGCACCGTGGTTGACTATTTTGCTCCATTATTTAACATGATATTAAGGGCAAATTATATATCTTCCTCGAGTCTTGCTGAAGAAAAATCTGAAGAAAAGAGGAAAACATGGTGGAAGGAGAGAGTCCATCTTGATGGGTGCCTGCGTAAATTACTTAGGTTAGTCTGCTAATATGAGGCTTTTATCCCTTACCTTTTAATCACTTGAAAAGTGTTGATGTGTAAATTTGTAAATTAGGGGATACTTTAATTCTGTCTATTCGGTACATGCTATTATTTCTAATGCAGTTGACAATGGTAATTTTTTTCTAATGTTACTTGATATCTATTTTTTTTAAAGTTCTTTTTAATGCTGAGAGGGTTAAGGCTATTTATGTTCAGATCTGCCCATAACTGCTAAAGTGGGACTCTCAATAGGTGTTGTTAGTATGCTAATTTGGGGCATAACTGAATAGAGCTGGGGTAATAGGTGAGTTCGGGTCGACCCATTTAATAAATGTGTCAGTCTCGTGTCATCCTTGAAAATAACTTAGATTTACTCAAAATTGAGAAGTAGCATGTTTTCACGCTAAATGGTCAAATTGTGTCAAGTTCGGGTCGTGTCAGATTCGTATTTCTCTCAGCAATTTCAGGCCAGTTCGGGTCGTATTATCGTGCCGGGTCGGGCTTTCCCAACTCTATAACTGAACTTGCTTCAACAGAAAATTAAATCTCGGCAAGAAACAATATGAACTTTTTAAATTGCCATAAATGTATGCAGGCACATGGAAGAATCATGGTTTGGTCCATGGAAATTCTTGCTTCTGGGCCGAGGGTTGGACAGTGAGCCTTTGGATTCTGCCGTAAAGAAGCTGGTGCATGAAATAAAAGTTGGTCTCAGATCAGTTGTAAATGAAAGCATTTTGAAAGTGGTTATTGGAAGCATCAAGTCTAACAATCTGGAACAAGAGAGAATTCCGTGGCATTTTCTTAAGAAAGGTTGTTATATTAACCGAGTTGAAGATGGTAATGAAGATAAATGCAGTTCACTTGATAAGGCATATGATGGAGCTGATAGTGTCTCTGGATCACTACTGGAATTAATGGTTACCACAGTTAAAAAGCTCCAGGCAGAATGCTGCACACGTAGGGAGCCTGTCATTCTAGTGCTGGACAGTGATATACAGGTGACATTCTAGTAGTCTTTATTTACTCATCTGTCTCATACCCTTTGTTTGGTATCAGATTCAATAAAAGCAAATTAAACTGACGAAAAAACTCAATGATACAAAATCAATATTCCCAAAGAGAGCCTTGCTTGGGTGAGCAGTACCATCAAGATGTACGTTGCCTGCATTGTAATTGCAAAAGTGCCTCAGTTCGGATCTTGATTGATCCAAACTGGACATTATATTATCCTTCAAAAGCTAATAACTACTATTTCCTGCAAGGCTTCCTTGTTTGCCAAACAAGGGCAATGTAGAATGTGCTTACTCACTACTTGCTAAGCTTAAGAGTCTGTACTTGCTTGCGTTTTGTTACAGAATGTATTCTGACTTCATATGGGCTGGTATTCACAATTTCTGGAATAATTGGATCCTGCAGTAGCACGATTTCCATATACATTCACAGGAAGTCATGTTTAATATGAGCAACCTAATGAAGACTTGCTTCTACTTTGTTCAGTGAAAAATGCAACATTTTTTTCTTGTGTATTTAACTAAGAAAAAAGCATTTCAGATGCTACCTTGGGAGAACATGCCAAGCCTGAGAGAGCAAGAAGTGTATCGCATGCCTTCTGTTGCAAGCATCCTTGTGACACTTCAAAGGAGATCCGCCCTAGAGGAAGCTGTTAAGCTTGCTGGTGCATTTCCATTGATAGATCCGTTGGATGCATTTTATTTACTGAATCCCAGTGGTGATTGCAGCAATACTCAGACTACATTTGAGGATTGGCTTAGATTCCAAAACATGCAGGTATGCTCGACACCTGTTCGACATCAAAGTTTGAAACAATTAGAGTTTGTGACGTCTTGATGCATCAACTCACAATGGCAATTGCCAGTCAGAAACACACACAAAGTCATGCAGGATGAAAAATTTCCATGGGCAACATTCACACAAGCATCGCATTTTATTTTCCCCCCTATCTTGTTTATTTTGTTCCGATATTTCACATTGTCTTGTCTTCCAGGGGAAGGCTGGAACAGTTCCTTCACCGCAAGAGTTGAGAGCTGCACTACAAAACCATGAGTTGTTCCTATACTTCGGCCATGCAAGCGGTATGCTTCATGCCTAGTTTTAACTTTTATCTTTTTCTGTATACCATATACAACTATGTTTTCCTCTCTACTGGATCCCTGACAGGAGTTAAACTGCATTCATATCTTGATTCTTGACCTTGCAAAATGTTGCTTGGCATGATCCAAACAGTGGGCTTCTTGTTTATAGTTTTTACGGGTACTATCGTCTGTTAATCCCATGCATATGCACTGACTGTGTAGCTTTATATGTTACCCCAGGAAAACAATACCTTCGCCAAGAGGAGATTCAGAAATTAGAGAATTGTGCTGCTGCACTTCTTATGGGATGTAGTAGCGGCTCCATTGAACTACACGGGTATTATGCTCCAACTAGTACTTCTATCTCCTACATACTAGCCGGCTCTCCCTTTGTGGTTGGCAATCTGTGGGAAGTGACAGCTGGAGAAATTGATCGTTTCGCAAGAGCTTTGCTTAAGTCTTTTGTGGATGAAAGATCAAAGTCAACCACTGGCTGCATCCAATGCAGTTTGTTAGCGGAAGAATTCAAGTCCATGAGTGTGAGCAGAAGACAGAAAGGAAACACTAAGAAAGGCCGAGGACAGAAGAAAGCAGTCGAAGAAGCTAAGCCAGATATCTCTGGTGGGTACTGCTTCAGACATAAGTTAAGAGTCGCACATTTTGTGAGTCAAGCTCGAAATGCCTGTAATCTTCCGTTCTTGACTGGGGCTGCTCCTGTTTGTCACGGCGTTCCAACAGGTATAAAGAAAAAGAGAGATAGCTAGGAGTATTTGACAGGTTTTTTCCCAAACACAGATGCCAGGCTTCTTCATTGGGGAGTACTAGTTTATTGAAATTTGCTAGTCGAGACTCGAGAGAGCTTGAGTACCCTTCGATGACAGTCACTAGTTCTTAATGACCATCGTTTTAGTGCTGAACTAGTGTGTTGCAGCCATGTGATGTATGAAAAAAATTTTGTGACATTAATTTTAGTTGTTTTTATCAGATATAAAAGTTTTGAAGTTCTACCTGAGTTGTCTTCACGGTTTTCTTTTTTCCAGGTATCGACTTGCCTTTTGTTTCCAACTATCTCATACACAACAATACGACTGATCGACTCAATGATATGTGAGTTTTCTAAGTGCTTACTTTTAGAAATTAGGACTACCACTAATGAGGTTTAAAGATTGAAATCTGAAGTCATTATTTAAAATAAAAATAAGCATCCAACAAAATTGTTAGGCAACTAACAAATCAAAACTCTAATGTTGAAATGATCGTTTCATTTATAGGCAATTTTGGGCCAAATGTATAGAGAAGCAATGCTTTAATATACACCCAACATTTCATTACAAATTTAGCCAAAACAACCGTCCATTCAAAATGCAATTAATACTCTCCAAATTTAACGGTTCCCTCATCCCTATATATCAACCTTTTTTTTCCTACCGCATTCTTTGCTCGTTTTCTAATGAACCAATAACAGATAAAACAATAGCTAAAACGAGTCAAACCCTTCTCTTGCCCTTCACTTCCTCTCTCTTTTTCTCTTCCTCCCCCAAAAAACAATAATTAAAAATGACGAAGGCGGTGGCGATTTATTTGATAATCGCCACCGCCTTCGTCACCTTCCTCCTCCTCCAACCCTTCCAGAAACCCTCCAAGTCCGGCGGCCACCGCAACGTGCGGTTGAGCCGCCGGTTGGGGGGCTCAGGCCTTTGGACCCTCCATTTTGACCTGCTCGTTGCCAAAACGGAGCAAAATGCAGAGCTCAAGAGAACAATCAAGATGGAAAATAATGAAAATGACAAGAATAAGAGTGGCAATAAGAATGGTGAAGTGGTTGAAGTATTGGATGCAGAAATTGGGGAGGAGGATGAAGTGTATTTTGGGGAAGATGGGAAACTAAATTTGACACTAAGATTGACAATATTGTTTCCCTTGATTGATAGAATGCCAAAAGATGGGTATGTTGGATTGAAAGAGCTTGAGAATTGGAACATCATGCAAGCCCATGAAAGAATGCATCATAGAACCAGGAAAGTGCTTGATCAAAATGACAAAAATGAAGATGGCCTCATTTCTTTCTCTGAGTATCTCCCTCACTTCTCACAGGAAGATATAAGTGAGTTAATTTGCCCACTTTTTTGGGGGATTGTGGTTGGGGAAAGCGGATTTTATATGTTTGATTTTGTATTGGCAAACAGGTCAGTTCAGATCGATTTATTTAATAAAGGATCAAGTTTGTGCAAATTCGAGAAGTAGTTTGAATTTATTCAAAATTGAAAAACAAAATGTTCTCATGCTAAATGGTTAAGTTATTGATTTCGGGTCGAAATCAGTAGTTCACGTCAGGTTTGCGTTTCTCTAAGTAATTAAGTGTAGGTCATATTCAGATCATATTATCATCTCGGGTCAGACTTATTAGGTCTTTACGTTGGGAATGATGTCATATTGTGCATACTAATAAATAATTCCTTTTATGAAAAAAAAATATAGAGAAAAACAATAGAAGCCGAGGGGGAGCAGGGTGGTGGATGGAGCAATTCAAAAATGCTGATGTTGATCTGGATGGCCAGTTGAACTTTGAGGAGCTTCAAGAGTAAGTTGCTTCTTGCATATTTTATTTTTGTAAGAGTGGGTCCAAGCATGTAATAATCTATATAACTATATATAAAATTAAGTGACTTCACACATTTTTGCCAAGTGTCATAACTTTATTGGCTAGCATATTAATTAGTGTTTTAATCTTTTTTTTGTCTTTTACATGTATACTACTCCTTTTTAACTTTTTTTTTACATAATTTACAAGATCTTTCACCTTCTCCATAATCAGTTTCTTAGAAATGTGATTAATAAACATTTAATTGCTTATACAAAATAACACATATGTAAATCTAAAAAGTTTAATAGATACAAAGATTACTCAACTAATAAAATAAATATAAATGATGAAAATAATATTGTTCATGAATTATCTATAATTTTGAACATTGACATATTGTCTAACTCAACCCTTGCATCGCAAGGGGATTAGTTCTAGTCATATAATATAATTGCCCTTCGGATTCAGTTGTGTATTCTATGTGTGTTTGATATATTTTCCTTTTTTCTCTTTCTAAATATTAGGATATAGTAGGATGAGTCTATTTATAAATCAATATATCGACTTTTGTGTCTCATTCATAATAAAAAAATTTATTTATTGACCCATTTAGTGAATGCGTGACAAACTATTGCAATATATATAAGCATGAACTCAATACAACCCCTCTCCCCTAAAAAAAAAAA
This sequence comes from Selenicereus undatus, assembly GCA_017589665.1. Classification (NCBI taxonomy): domain Eukaryota; kingdom Viridiplantae; phylum Streptophyta; class Magnoliopsida; order Caryophyllales; family Cactaceae; genus Selenicereus; species Selenicereus undatus. The sequence goes on along the minus strand of JACYFF010031952.1, from coordinate 99,157,652 downwards.
TTAATTTAGTGTCTCCTTTTTTAATCCAATCATGCATATCATTCGTCTTCATGGATAGGGCTGCCTCCCCAATTAGGGTATTATTTTGTACCGTTGGTGTAGCTAATGAATTAAATGTGTAAGCTTAACAATCCATAACTAATTATAATTATAGAAAATTTGATAATTTTAAATCTTCAAACACATTAATTTAGGTTGATCTGAATATTTTAAAAGTGCCTTGTGTCAAGAGATATATCATTGATCTTTTCATTTTTAATCCGAGATCTGATGATAATAGTAAAACAGTCTTTTAAAAATAGGGGTGATATTTACATTGTAACCCCCTTCTTATAATCGAATTAACCTTAAATATATTAATATACATAGGTGAAATCCACTCTTAATAGTGATTAATCAATATTCTATATATTATCTTATTTACTTATGTTTTTCAAACTTATTTTTTACTTATAGCTTCTTGCATCCTGAGGATAGTAAGAACAAGAAAGTACAAGAATGGTTACTATATGATAGAATCAGGCAAGTAAAACTATATTTATTTACTTATTTCTTTCATTGAAGTTTTATTTTTGTATTAAAATAAAATTTCAGCTAATATTTGCTCTTTGAATTTGTGAACAGAAGAATGGATAGGGACAATGATGGCATGCTTAGCTTTGAAGAATTTAGGGACAATGCATATGGGACCTTCAAGACCTATTATGGTTTTGTTAATGGGGAGAACAATGTGCCTTTGTCTCTAGTGCAATTTTCAAATCTTGATGTAAATAAAGATGGGTAACATTTCTCAATTCGACAGTTTTTAGATACTTGTTTAATTGTATGCTTCAAAAAAAGGTCATAATCAGCAACTGATACATGGAGTAATGGCAAGGTTTTCAAGTTTTACACTCGTCGTTTGATCTTATTAGATCATTTAGAGCATCCCCACCCACTAGCACGCGTTTTAGTGGATGGGCCCAAATGTCACACTAAGTGGAATTGTACAATTCCAGCCATGGGAAACGTGAGGGAAAAATGTGGGGGGGAAACGCACTGGCGTTCCCCCTCCCATTCCATTTCTTTTTTGTCCTTTTCTATTTTTTTTATTTGTTTTTCCTTTTTTAATAAAAAAATATTATTTGGGTAGTTAAAAAAAGGTTGTGTGTTATAAGATGAGTTCATAAAAAATATTTTATTAGGTAATTTAAGTTGGAGTTCCATTTGTTGGGGAAATGATGAAATGCAAGTTCCAAAAAATTAAAACTTTTGTTGATGTAACAGGCTTGAGTTCAAAAAACTGGCACTCGGGCTGGGAATTGCCTTAATTCATTTCGGATATCCTGAGTAATTTTCTTTTGATTATGTTTAAATGGTAAATGCTAACAATGAATAACCTAATTTAATATATTAGTAATATCAATCGTGTGACAGGTTATTGTCTACTGAAGAATTGAAGTTTGTACGACAATTTCTCTTCCCAGGAGAATTAGATTATGCTAGATTTATTACGACTTATTTGCTGAAAGAGGTTAGCAAACTCAGTCTATGATCTTAATCCGGAGTAACTTTTCAGATCCTTAATTAATTAATGATCCCCTCTATCTTTTTTTTCCAACTCTTTTTTTCCTCCTCCTTGTAGGTTGATGATAATCATGATGGAAGGCTAAGTCTTGATGAAATTTTGAGGCATGAAAACAAATTTTACCACAGCATTTACATTGGAGATGATGAGGATGAAGATGAGGATGAGGATTATGCAGACATACATGATGAATTTTGAAGCTTAGGAACATTTTTTTTTGTGTGTGTGTGTGTGTTTTTTTTATTAATTGCATGATAATCCAATTAGATTGAGAATAATAATTAATTTGGCAGAAAGAGAGAGACTTTTGAAGGGGAAATTATGTATCAATGTAGGGAGAAGGGAATAGAGTCTTGTTTAATTGGCTTTTAATTGTAGTTTCCAATTTCAAATAAATATACGTATATAATGTTGAAATCACATTTTTAAAGTTTCTCTACATGGTGAATTAAATACGAGATAATTTGTTTTATAGTTGTGAGATGTGAAAACTTTTATCGGTTTTAAAGAACGTACTATTATATTTCTCTTTATACAAATGTTTCCTATTTATTAAGCTGGAAAATACGATAATAATAACATCTCTCAGTTTGGATTTTGCATTTGCAAGGTATGGAAAAACTTAAAAGTAAACAGTCTTACAAAACAGATATGGCTGCTCGTAGAGAAGTATGAAGCTAGGAAATCATAAGCATTATGTTAGTGAATATAAACTTTTATTAATGAACAATTTAAATAAAAGGATTTTACAAATACAACTTAATGATTATGAATTATTCATAAGTGATATGTTGTAGGTAATATTGATCACAATACACAAATAATATTTATGATGAAGTACACGTAAAACTCGTCACAAATTTCAATCTTTGAAAAAAGAACTCAAATGTGTTTTTGGTTATTACTGAAAGATGCAAATGTATAAATGATAAGATAAATTATTATATTGATTGATAAGATCTTCTAATATGGATAAAATACTTGTTATATATATATAGAGAGAGAGAGAGAGAGAGAGAGAGAGAGACACACACACACATACATGTACATATACATACATATATATATACCTAACACAATCGAAGGGCGAAAAAAGTAGTGGTGGGAGTTGGAAGGCCGGCTTGCCGTGGAAGAAGGTGGAGATGCGGGCAATGGAGGCATTCTTGGAAAAGTGGAGAAAGAAAGATGAACACGTGGAGCAGCAGAAGCAAGGATGACGAGAATAAGAAGTGTGTGTCGTAAAATACGCTAGATTTTTATACTACAAGAAGTGTAGTTTAACGTATCGTTTGTTTGTTTGTTATTACAAAAAATACTAAAACAATTATTCCTTCAAAAATTTTACATGATACATATAAAAAAACACCTCAATGCAATTTATTAAAATCCCAAATATAAATATAATTCCATGTTGGGGCCAAAAAAAAAATAAAAAAATAGCAAAAGTATAGCTCCATTACTGTGAGGCAGATAATTAGATATTGCTGAAGCTGAACTGTCACCAATTATTAAAGTCGACTTTGTCATAATTTACGTCATTATTATCAAAAACCAAACCACATCAGTGGGGTCCATGCCTGAATGAACGGCTCAGATCTGCCCAAATCGGATCCAAGGGTGGTTTAGGACATCAGAGCACTGCCATTAATGTAGATCCTCTCTCACTCAATATTAAACTTTTATATATAATTTTCTCAAAATACTAATTTATATAAAAAAAAATAATCTAATTTTACTGGTTGGATATTCATGTTTGTGTGTTTTTATTTATGTTAAAAATTATTTTGGTCCCCGTCTCTCTCTTCCCCCCCCCCTTCTGTCTCAATTTTCTCTCTCCTAGGGTTTCAAAGACGCCGTTTTTCCGGGATTTCCTTCCGTCTCTCGATCGGTGGCTGGTCACTGTCTGTCACTTTCTCTCTCCTTAATCTTCAAGTACCAGGTAATTCTGGGGCTACTTTGTTCAGATATGACTTTGATTCTGGAGTCTTCATCTGAATTTCGTCGTAAATAGTTGATCTTCAGTGAGAGGTTTGATTTAGTATTTAATTTTGATGATCTTATGATTGGGTTTGATCTTTAGTTTTTGAGCTTTTGGATTCAGCTGTTACGATCTAGGGATGGATTTTTTTCTGGCTGATTACTGTAATTGGGATTCGATTGTTAGGATCGATTTGGGTATTCATTTCTTTGGATAGTGTGAATATGAATTGGGTTTTATTGAATGCGATTAGTTGCAGCTTAGTGTCTGACTGGCCCGTACTATTGATTGATGGTTTACCGCCTTACTTGATAGCGGTTTTTTGTGGTTGGATCTGGGTTTGAAGTTGCTGTTGTGGGCACTTGAATTTAGTTTTCAATTCGATTTAGTTCTCATTTGTGGATAGAAGTGAAGTTTTTTGTCCTGGGTTTTCTTTATGTATTCTGCATTGCTCCGCTATATGCTTAGGTGGGTGATTATGATTTATGAGATCGTGTGTAGTTATTCTTGTGTAGCCAAACCAAACAATATTGCCCTCTCTTTCTCTCTGTACCCCGTCCTTCATTTGGCCCCCCCCCCCCCCCCCAGGCGGGGGGTGTTAGATGTATGTAGCCTTAACTATGGATTGCAAGGAGGTTGGTTCCGTGAAAATACTTGCTAAATATTGACCAGAAAATTTGCCAGATTTCTCTCGGACTCTCCGAAAAAGAGCGTGGCTTTCCTAAAGGGAGATGTCTGCTTGTGGCTTCTTTTGCTGCTCTTAAGCTATTCGCCCTCCATCCAGATGTGTTGTCCACCATATTCGGTTTTGTTTGTGCTATGAGGTTGTCAGAGTTCAATTTTCAATGACATATTATTTTGATTTATTAAAAAATTTCAACTGCTCTAGTATTCTGTGGCTATCTATTCCAACATTTGACAATGAAGTTGGGCCTGGGGGGATAATAATTTTCAACTTTATGAACCTATCTCTGGGTTCACAGATGAAAATCAAGCAATGTATTTTGGAATTCCATGTGTACTTGGATTTCACCCTAAATTTTAAAATGCCATTCTTTTTGGGCCCATAGCATGAGGTGATTCCATAAAGCATTCTGTTTCTTCTTTTATGTTTCAAGGTAGTTGTTTGTTGGATGCATGTTCTCCCTAAACCTTTTATCAGTTGTATGGACTCATATCATGCTTAGTACTTTTGGTATTATCTGTCACGTAATGTACTGGCTGAGCTATATCTTTAATCTGTAAAGCACTGAGAAGCTTCAATTGCTATGACCTTGGTCAATTCTGTGGCAAGTGGACATTGGCCTAAGCTTATGTTTTCAATGTGGTCATCGCAGATATATTATGGTTATGGAAATCACCCAAGTACTTTTGAATGCACAATCAGTTGATGGGACAGTCCGGAAGCATGCCGAAGAAAGTTTGAAACAATTTCAGGATCAGAATCTACCTAGTTTTTTGCTATCTCTGGCTGGGGAGCTTGCCAATGAAGAGAAACCGGCAGAGTCGCGTAAATTAGCAGGGCTTATTCTTAAAAATGCGTTGGATGCCAAAGAACAACATAGGAAGTTTGAACTTGTACAAAGATGGTTGTCCCTTGATGTCGGAGTGAAGAACCAGATCAAAACATTCTTGTTACAGTCTCTGTCTTCCCCTGTGCATGATGCCCGTTCAACTGCATCTCAAGTGATTGCTAAGGTTGCAGGCATTGAATTGCCTCAAAAACAATGGCCCGAACTGATCACATCACTATTGTCGAATGTTCACCAACTTCCCCCTCATGTCAAGCAGGCAACTTTAGAGACCCTTGGATATTTGTGTGAAGAGGTCTCCGCAGATGTCGTGGATCAGGATCATGTGAATAAGATCCTCACAGCAGTTGTTCAGGGTATGAATGCAAATGAGACAAACAATGATGTTAGGCTTGCTGCTACCCATGCATTATATAATGCCTTGGGCTTTGCTCAGGCTAATTTTAACAATGACATGGAGCGAGATTATATAATGAGGGTTGTCTGTGAGGCAACATTGTCTCCTGATGTTAAGATACGACAGGCAGCTTTTGAATGTTTGGTTGCTATTTCATCCACATACTATGAAAAGCTGGCTCCATACATTCAGGATATCTTCAACATCACTGCGAAGGCTGTGAGGGAAGATGAAGAACCAGTTGCTCTTCAAGCCATCGAGTTTTGGAGTTCAATCTGTGATGAGGAGATTGACATTCTTGAAGAGTATGGAGGTGATTTCACAGGTGACTCAGAAATTCCTTGCTTTTATTTTATTAAGCAGGCTCTCCCTGCTCTTGTGCCTATGTTGTTGGAAACACTTCTCAAGCAAGAGGAGGATCAAGATCAGGATGAGGGAGCATGGAATATTGCTATGGCTGGGGGTACTTGCCTTGGTCTTGTTGCGCGGACGGTAGGGGATGATATTGTGCCTCTTGTGATGCCTTTCATTGAAGAAAACATCACAAAACCTGATTGGAGACAACGAGAGGCTGCAACCTATGCCTTTGGTTCTATTTTGGAAGGCCCTTCACCGGATAAGTTAACAACAATTGTTAATGTTGCTTTGAGCTTCATGCTCACTGCATTGACGAAAGATCCAAACAGTCATGTCAAGGACACCACAGCTTGGACTCTTGGTCGAATTTTTGAGTTCCTTCATGGTTCAGCCATGGAAACACCAATCATAACTCCAGCAAACTGCCAGCAGATTATTACAGTTCTATTGCAAGCCATGAAGGACACCCCTAACGTCGCTGAGAAGGCTTGCGGTGCTCTCTATTTCCTTGCTCAAGGTTATGAGGATGTTGGCTCATCTTCTCCCCTGACTCCATACTTCCAGGAGATTGTCCAGTCCGTTCTCACCGTTACTCACAGAGAAGATGCTGGAGAGTCACGGTTGCGAACCGCTGCTTATGAAACTTTGAATGAAGTAGTGAGATGTTCAACTGATGAAACTGCTCCCTTGGTGGTGCAGCTAGTTCCCGTTATTATGATGGAGCTTCATAAAACACTTGAGTCACAGCAACTCTCACCAGATGGAAAACAGGGAGAACTGCAAGGTCTTTTATGTGGCTGCCTACAAGTCATTATCCAAAAGCTAGCTTCTTCAGATCCAACTAGAGGTGTCCTTATGCAGTATGCTGATCAAATCATGCAACTTTTCCTGGGTGTGTTTGCCTGTAGAAGTGCCACAGTGCATGAAGAGGCCATGCTAGCAATTGGTGCCCTTGCCTATGCAACAGGTCCAGAATTTGCAAAATACATGACTCAGTTCTATAAATACTTGGAAATGGGTCTTCAAAACTTTGAGGAGTACCAAGTCTGTGCTGTCACAGTTGGTGTTGTGGGAGATGTATGCAGGGCATTGGAAGATAAGATACTTCCTTACTGTGACGGAATTATGACACAACTTCTTAAGGACTTGTCAAGCAATCAACTCCATCGGTCAGTGAAGCCGCCTATTTTTTCATGCTTCGGAGACATAGCTCTTGCAATTGGAGAGAATTTTGAGAAATATCTGATGTATGCCATGCCAATGCTTCAAAGTGCGGCGGAGTTGTCCGCCCACACTGCTGGTGCTGATGATGAGATGCTTGAGTACACAAATAGTTTGAGGAATGGAATCTTGGAAGCCTATTCAGGGATTCTTCAGGGTTTCAAGAATACTCCAAAAACTCAACTTCTGCTGCCTCATGCACGTCATATTCTTTCATTCATTGATAGCATCTACCAGGGAAAAGATTTGTAAGTTTATATGTTGGCACTTATGTGTCTTGTTTGATATGCTTTAAGTCACCAACTGGTAGCATGAGACTAAAAACATTGTGATTGTTTAATCTGTTCAGGGATGATGCTGTTATGAAGACTGCCATTGGAGTCCTTGGTGACCTTGCAGACACACTTGGACCTAGTGCAGGTTCCATGATTCAGCAGTTCCCATTGTGGAGGGAGTTATTGAATGAAGGTTTGTCATCTGATGACCCTTCAATCAAACAATCTGCTGAATGGGCCAAGTTGGCCCTCAGTCGAGTAGTTTCCATATGACGCCGGTCCCCTACTTGGTATATTCGTTTCTTTTTAGAAGTCCCTGCATGCATCAGGTGTTTCGAGTTGGGTCCGGGTCTTGTTGCATACTAAGTGTCGGGTCATCATCAGAGTCAGACAACTGAAGTTGTCAGTCTTCATGTTGTCGCTAACTCTTGCATCAGCACCATGGGTCGCATAGGTCATGGAGGAGGTTGTCGTTACTAGTCTGAATATACACATGGACGCCTCCACTAACTATCATCGTCAGCAATGGAGGATAAGAAGGGGGAGAGGCAGGCACAAATCTGAGTCTCTGACGTGTCAGAAAATGAACGAAGTTCCTGTTGACATTGGACCTTGGTTGCTGGTCCTATGGTCACATTACAATGCTAATGCTCAAAAGAGTGAAAGCAAAGAATGCTGACGGAATGATATTCCTGGATGATAGTTACCTTACAGGATCCATGCTAATTTTTACCATGTCAAGAGTTATGAGTGGCCGCCATCAGTTTCATCCATCACTATCACTAAATTTTTTCCCTCTCTTTTCTTTCTTATTTTTTAGTTTGAATATTTTTTTGGGTTATCTTTTTCCCTCCATCAGTCCAGTCAACGGTGCGTATTTGTCTTTTTCTGTATACTCATCTAGTGGTACTTTTGGATCACCCACATACCAGGAAAGCATCATATTATTACAGATTTTAATGATATATTTTTGGGTTCAAGCATTTGCTTTGAAGGGAATTTGTTTTGAATCTTATGATCAATTGTTAAGTTGCTGTATGCATCGATGTAAAGCATGTATGCTACTTGGATTTTGAAGTGGAGTACAGAGAATTCTGTTTCTTTTTCTTCCCGTTTCTGAGTTCAGATTGTGGTTTTCACGGTGTTAAAAAGAGTGGATTCCCAAGAACCTTGGTGTGCGTATTATTACTGTGGCTAGGTCTTCCATTGTAGACCTTTCTGAAGCACTACTTTTTTATGTCGAGCTTCCTTGAGTTGATGGATTCGGTGCATTAGCGCTGGTATGGTCATATCCACTCTTGAGTTTGGATGCAATTCTGTGTTCATTGTTTCCTGTGTGTAAGAGTTGGTATTACCTACCATTCGAGGAGGGGGTACAGACGCTTAAACGTTGGGGGACATAATGATACGCCCATTGGAAATTTGCAATTGGATCTACTGTGACGAACTAGCAACAACTATGCTGCAAAGGTACCTTTAAGCGTATATTAATCATATTTATCGAGAAGGGTATTGTGTTGCAGATTGAAAGTAAAGTTTCGTTCTTGTGAAAAGGGTATGTTTGTACTTGCCCTAGTATCGTTTCAACTTTGTAAGTCTTGAAGTTTGTAAATGAGTTCTAAACGGTGAAGTGGCTTTGGAACATTTATGATATTGTTTTGTTTTGTTCTGTTCATGGTGTAGATTTGCAAATTTCATAAAAGATAAAGAATGCATATATGCACAATTACCTGAGTTGATTTCTCTGTTAGAGTTGGTGAGCTGTTTGAGATGTTGGACTTTCTGATGATTTTGTTGTCTGATCGAAAATACATCCATATCTGCCTTTATTTATACCAAGGATTTCACTGCGGTTTTGGTCGTAATTTCAGTCTCGGTTGTGATGCGGTAAAAGTGTTCTAATGCGCCTATCGCGTTCTATATTGCGGTTATTGTGGCATAAAAATGCGGTTAACATAACTCTAAAACCTTTCTAATGCGACCGTTCCGTCGCGGTTTGACTGCATTTTGAATCTATAATTTATACTTAATGCCAAATCGAAAGGAAGTCAGTATCTTATGAACAAAGATTTTGGAAATCTCGTATCGTTGAAATTTGTGAATTTTAGGTGTTGAAAATTTGTTGAGCCAAAAGTTCTGAAGACTGAGTATAGCTAAGATTGTTTCATCCAAGTAAATAGGAGCCAAGAAAGATAATATAATTCGTTACAAAGTAATAATTCGTTAACAAGATAATATAAAATCAGGCAAATGACAAATGAATACAACATCTGCACTATATATCTTGTGTTAATTAGATTTAAATTGGTTGAAATACGTACAAACTCGTCAATTAATTTACAGCAAACAGAATCTACGACGTAAAGAGGGGAATAAGTTATGCTGGCTATTCAAGAATATGAAACTTCAAATGAACTATAGTAGTACAATTTCAATTTGAATGATGATCAAATTGACTATGGAGATGTCTTTGAGTTATGACTACAACATTACTCAATAGGCCACTCATATATATGTGCAGGTTGTGCAAATAAGCTGTCTCTTATTTTGTTTTAGGTCTTTGTCTCTTAGCATAATAGATAGATTCCTCTAATGTAAGGGAGACCCATAGGGAGCTAACTTTTTCTTCATTTTTTTTGGGGTCTTGGATCATCCATTCCACTGGATCGAGCTACTATTGGCTTAACAAGAGATAGAACTCTCTCATCATAGATTTTCTCCATTCACAAGACTCGAATCCGAAATTATGCTTAAAGGGAACAAGTGCCTATCCACTTAAACCATCCCGTGTTGATATAGGGGGACTAACTTATGAGGACTAGTGAGCTTTGATTACGTTTTTGACAATTATAGTAGCCTTTTGTGACATATTGGACGGACCCGTCGCAAATCAAATAAAATCCAATGAATACTACCTAATCTATGTTATGATTAGAATGGCTAGGTCAATTTCAAGCCTAGATTACGTTAAATATATGTTGTGAACTGTATTTTATGTTCTCTTTTGAGCAACGACTATAATACCAAGTTAAATTTACCTATTTTTTCTATAATTTTTTCTCTTTTTTTTCAATTTTTAACTAAACAAAGCTTGCAATTTTTTGTGAGTGTCAATTAATTCAATTGATGAAATTTATGTAAATTATTACTAGAAATTTGAGTTGGAACTCTGCCTATATCAATCTTTACTAAAATATTTCCAACAGTAAATCATTTTTTTTGGGGGGGGGGGAATATAGTGTAATTAGGCCAATTAATTCAGTTAATTTACCCCTCCCAATAGGATTAGGGCCCTACAAACACCATCATTACCAAAAACTTCCTGTCCTAATAAAGGTATTGTGGCTTGTCTTGCAGATGTTAAGCTGTCTACCCACTTTCTTTTTGTTAATCACTGTCCTGCCCTGTACTTAATCCCAAATTTTAAATTAGGTGATATTTAAATTTATGTGGGCCATCCAACTTTATATATATACATATATATATATATATACATA